>VXAK01001239.1:20317-39525 GCA_013399435.1 Arenaria interpres | reverse complement strand
CACCAATTTTTTTTTTTTTTTTAATTTTGCTCATCTACTTCGTTTTGTTATAAGTCAGATGCAAAAAATTTTCAACAGAAATTTTGGAATTTAAGGTCACAGTTCTATTATCAACAGCCATATACTTTACCCTTCAGTTACTGGGGGCAGGAGGGGAGAAAGAAAAGGCAAAAAAATTAAGGCAGACCTTCATTTCAGTTAAAACTTAATGTTCTTATTTTAATTACAACCAGATTGAGCCAGGGATGAAAGTACACTAAAGGATGGTCACTGTCTCTCCTGTGCTTCTTCCCGCCACTCAGAAGGGATAACTCTGAGAACATGGTGACGAGCCAGTTTTTAAGCAAAGAAACGATACCAGTGAAGGACAAAACAGTAGGAATCCAGGCGAGTAATGAATTATGTAAAATAAGTATCACGTAGATGAAACAGGAAAGACTGAACAGATTCATATGGAGAGTTAATATACACCTCTTGTATTTTATGAGGAAAGTTGTCTTCTAAATAGACTATTTTTTCCTGAAGTAATTACTGTGGTAGTGAAAAAGGACAGGATCAAACAAGTAAAGCTCCTGTATGTGTCAGTTCAGCGGTGGCAGTGACACAGTGAACATATCTAGTGCATTCAATCTTTCAAGTGTGATGTGGAGGAATACAAGTCTCTTTTGGGATGATGATGGGAAGGTGGAATTGAACTTGGCAGAGTTGCCAGAGTACCGCAGTGCAACAGTCTTTCCCATTTTGTAGCATAGATTGCCCACTGCCCTTAGCAGCGCTACTGTGATTGGCAAAAGCTCTCTCACAAACTCAGGAAAGAAGTTTGTACCATGGACAGCCCTTTTTACTAAGGCAAAGTTTATCATTTTGCTTGAAAAGTCACACAAGGGAGAGATGAACACAATCACTCAGGAGAGCAAATAAAAGTTAATTAAAGATCAGATAATAAAAAAATCTGAGATCTATATCCCTGTTCATTCACACCTTACCATCTTTTATCCACACATTCTTTTCAGCAGTTCCAAAACTACTGCACTTCATTCTTCCATCTTGTGTGCTGGTCCAATATTATTCCTCTCCTTATCAAGTAGTGATCATAATTTGTGTATTATTTGTCTTTTTGCATATGGCTTTTGCGTTTAATACCAAATTTGTTCAGTAAATGCAGTAATGCGTGTTTGAGCTGCTACAAATAGAAGCCATTATAAAAACCTTATAAGAATGATAATGAGCTGGAGGAGGTTTGTTTTCTATTTTCTTTTCTTTCTAAATAGCATTTAGGTGTGTTGAACCTGATAAAGAGGAGATCCTGTTTGGCGGGTACTCCGCTGTTGCAGTTTCTGAAGGCCATGGGAATGAGGGAGGGCATTGCAATTCTATATATATAAAGCATCCAAGCTTGAAGAGGTAAGTCTAGAAAGTGGCAGCAGCAGCACTGCCCATTTGGAACAGAGGAGAGTACTGAAACAAACCTCTCCGGTTAGGGCATGCATCATGTTTCCAACAGTAATACTGCTCATTTTCTGCAGTTTTCTGCAATCTGCTGGTAAGTCTAATACGTCTGTCTTCCTCTTGGTATATGATTTGAAAGAACATATGCATTTATTGAAACAAAGTGGGCGAGTCCGTTGTAATATTACAACACCTGAGGTTCAGGTCTTGCTCTCTTTCCCACAAACATGAGAATTAAGTTTATACATTTTCTTCTCTCTCACTGCATCTTAAAACACAACTGCATATTTAACAAACACATCACTGAAATAGAACTATTTGTTCTTAACTTTATTTAGAAACATGGTTACTGATTTGTTGGATCCTTCCATAAAACTGGTTCCCTAGATACAGGGTATATTTTTGAATGGACTTATGTTGTGTTTCCAAGCTGCCAAGTGCCTTCATCTTTCAGATGTTCATGATGCAATGCTCTGGAGATGCCATTGTGGAAGCTGTATATCTCCCGTGTAGAGTGATGAGCAAACCTTTTTCTTTTATTATGCAAACTGCATAAACTGCAAAAAGTATTTGAAGTATGAGCTATATGATGGCTTTTTTTTTTTNGACACCATTTTATGTTTTTTTTTTTTTTTTTTTTTTTTTTTTTTTTTTTTTTTTAAGAATGGTGTAATAGAAAGAATCCTATGCTGGAAAACAGGCAAATTATTCCATTCTAAAAATTTTACATGACTCTTAAACTGTTCCTCCACATATTATTCAATATAATTTTTCAATCTTTTAAAGGGCTCTGTCTTACTTTTTTGATCCAACTCATCTGGATATCAGATGACTGTGTAATTTTTTAAAAAGACTTGACAAGTAAGTTCATTGACTCTGTATCTACTCTGCCTTCTTACTCATTCCTCTTCCTGTAGTGTTTTCAATGGATTCTTTGAGAGTGAGCCTTTTTTGCCATGGTTTGACATTGCTCAAGAAATTGTTTCTTTTTATCTCTTATGTATATTCTTTGTAATTATCCATTGTTACAGTTCTGATTTCAAGAACAGGTTGCAAGCTGCTAGAAAGCATTCTTCACTTGCTTTAGTTTGAACAAAGTTAAATTTATTTCTGCTGTATTGTTTACTACATTTAATGAGCCATATAGTTCAAATTGCATGAGGACATGTATTAATCTTAAATCACTGACATAAACTGTAGTACTAAAAAAATCCTAAAATATAAGCAACTTGAGCGTTTTGTAGACTCTCAGAGTCAATTTCTAATCTCAGCTATATTGTTATAAATCAGACATTAGCACTATTGTAACCAAGATCAAGTCAAGTACCTGAAGTGGGTCATAATCCCAAATCCAGATGCCTGCAAGTTCTTAATCTAGGTGACTACATACCTTAGATCAGTAGATGTATTACTATAAATACTAATATTCGCAATCAAATGGCAAATTACTGTTGACTCCTGCTCAGCCACAGGCTTTATGTGTAAACTTGGCAATTACAAATAGGGCTTCCTTTATAAAGGACTGTGTTTTCTAGGATGGAACTTTAGTTGAATTTAAATATAAAAGTACTAGGAAATTCTTACAGAGCAGTCTTACCACTTTGGGATGTATCAACATTTTGGGGCCTTGAAATGTCATGCGAAGTTGGAGACTGGGAAAACAAATAGAAATTTCATTCTGTCAAGTAAGATTTTGAAATCAGAAAATTTCTGGAGGCATATCTGAACCGTAAGAGATTGATGTGTATGCTCTAAAACTGGCCAACATGCAAATGCTCATTGTTTTGAACTCTAGACACAAGTCTTGTCTCTCCAGAATGAGTTAAATCAAAGCAAGGATTCCAATTTTTCTCTTCATGGATCTGCATCCAAATTCCATACCTTGAGTCTGTCTATAGCTATAAATGTAAATATTAATAGTAAGAACATATATTTGATATGAAGTCTGATGGAAATTGGAAGACCCACTATCCCTTTCCTAAGTCAAGAAAAACAATAAACATGCACTAGCCTGACTTTAAAAACCTGCAGAATTTTAAAACCAAATCAAAACTGTTAGTTCTAGTTTGTACTTAATAAGAGATGCTGATTCATTGATTAAATTGATGCTTCACTACTTCAGCTATTTCAATAGTCAAAACTGCATGGATCCTTAAGAGATATTTATGTAGTTGTGACATTTTTTCCTTACTAAGTATGTAACTAGGAGGTTACCTTAATTCATGCTGTTCAGCCATCTTTTTTTTTTTCCAGAGATAAAGAGAGCTAATAATTTCATATTGAAGAGAAATCATTATGGACTTGTGCAACTGATTACTAGTATTACAGCTATGACTAGCACTGCCCTTGCTGTTGAATTTAATTTTCAACTTATATAATTTATTTCAAAGCTCTTGTCTTTTCCAGAACTTCTGACATTTCAACATATTTTTTTTTTGTCCCAAATGAGAAGATCAAACCTAAACCATTTACCAAACAGAATTCCTAAATTATTTCTGTGTGGAAGTATAAAAAAAATTTCACTTCAGTGTTTTACATCAAATGGAAATGTTTTGTTTTCATTCATTTAGCTGATGTGAAATACTTTGATAGAAGTCATTACAATATAAAATTGTACTTTCCCATAGGTATGTCTCATAGAAACTGTAGTATAGGAACAAAATTACATATTTTTTCACAGTAAGTCAGGTTCCTTGTCTCCCTTGTATTACTGCCATGAACTAGACAGACTGACCACACAGAAACTGCACTTTGACAGATCTAATTCTCAAGGGCCAACTAGAGTAGAGTAGGAATTGAAAGTAAAACTTCCTTTATCTAAGAAAAGTGAGTGTCTGTTTAAAGTTCTATGGAGTTAATTCAAATTTATTTCACCTCAACTCAAAATCATCCCATTTATCAAAAGAAAACAGAATACTAGGAGTAATAGTGAAATGTCAGTAAGGAAGACTTCAGTAGTTTAAAAATCTCATTTGCTTCTAGGACAAACTTTTCAGTGGACAATTCCTAAACAGTTCCTAGATACAAGTTCTGCGTAGGGCCTTAGGACTTGCTGCAGCTATACAATCTACCATTTCATGTGGCTGTGAATGGTTAATAGCATTGCTGGGAGGATTTTACTAATCTCTTCAAAGTGTGAGAAAAAGAATGTAAATGCTGAGAACAATTACCGTACTGCGATTAGTTTAATAGTTCAATCTGACAAGATTCAGACTGATTGGCAGATAGTCAGCAAATGGCTCTGTATTTATTTTACTAGCCATTCTTTGAACAAAACATTTAAGTGGATTTCATATCCTTAGTTATTTTCAATATAACTCTTGCACAGCTCCATGTAATCCAGGATGACTATTACATTCAGTTTTTTAATCTACATATCAAACATGGAGTATTAGTAACAGCTGAGGGCAGCTGTTACATGTTATTAAATCCCATTCATGTAGTGTTTGTAGTTTGGGATTAAACTATAGTGATTTGAAAACTGTTAAACCAACAATAATAGATTATTGAACAAATGGAGATACCAAAATCAAGGAGTTCAAAAAAGGTAGCAGCAACTTTAGGTGTAAAGAGTGTTAGCTCAATAGCCACACAAACTGACTCTATTAATTTTTTGTGGTGTACTTACCATGATGCATGGCTCGCTAGGAACTTGGAAGTTCCTAGAGGAACTAGTTCCTAGAGGAAGAAGCATGCTGTATTCTGGAGATGCCTGCTGAGTTGGAGGCTGACCGCGGAGGATGTACTTAATGGCAAAATTTCAAACTATTATTGGCCAGTGCTGACAATTATAGAGGACGGGGCAGCATCAGTAGGATCTACAACGATTTTCTGATGAGTATTTCAGAATACTGTGGAAGTTGAAGTGCATGCCATGCAGTGAGTATAGCAACTTGCAACTCAACAGCTAATAAGATCACTTTGTGCTGTTTCTTTCTTGTGGAAATGTTCTTCTGTAGTTTATCAAGGAGTTATTATGCTGGTAACTTACTCCAACTTAGAAAAATTGTTACGTTGTACTCTTGAGTTTCATTTTTCATTTGTAGAGCACTGTCCATTGAAATGGACACAACATCTAGAAAGAAGGATAGGGGGAATACATCTCACTGAACTTCTGCCTTGGCATTTAAAGCACAGATAGTCACCTAAGGATTCCTTTACACCAATGGAGAAGAATAAAACCTTTGTTTATAACCCATTTGTTCCATTTTAGACACATATTTTGCAAGTCAAATTGTAATCAGAAAATCTGTATTTACTTTCACAGCCTGTGAAAAGAGTTTAGACAACTGACTGAGATTAATGGAATTTAAAGCTACTCAATGAGCATTTGGGATGGGAGCACTTCTGTCACTGAATTTACATCCTTGATTTATTTCCCCTCTGTCTAGATATTAATTGTATGTAATCCCACCAATATAGTACCTTAGCTCTTAAAAGCTTAGAAGTTTATCCCAATAATGTCTTTTTTTCAGTAAGTATTATTTCAGAAAAGAATTGAGGCATAAGCCAATGGGAAAGTTTGAGATGTCTGGATCTCAGATTCAAAGCAAAGGCACATACTGACACTCTTATCCTCCAAACTGCCCTCTTGTGCCTTAATCTAGCCTTACATACAAGGTAGAACCCCGTCTGTTTTCCCACAATCGTTGAGATACCCCATGATAAGTATTACCTCACATTCAGCAGCACAGGTTGGAATTGAATAGAGAGTCTATTACAGTTGGTGAGCTCCCTAGGGGCTGTTACTGTCTTTGGTACATAAGGAAGCAACAGAAGCTAGCAGAGTTGTACCGTATATGTAGATATGTATGTAGATTTGACCTGGTTTATAGGATTATAGAAGCCTTCTGCCATAACATACATTCCTATTTTCTCTGTTGCAAAAGATCCTAAACATGTAATAGAGAATTATGCGGTTTCCACAGGATACTTCCTCCTAGTATCTAAGAAATACTGGACCTGACAAATTTTAAAACTAGTAGCACCCTGGGTCATTTTTCTTACAGTTTGCGTTGGTTGTTACCATTCAGCTACTGATTCTATGAAAATGCCCTTCAGGCATGCACCACTTCTGTTCCTGCACAGGGCTCACTGCTTGTACATTGGTTGTGCTTAGTCTTTTCACACTTTGGGCAGGAAGCAAGCTGCTAGGCGAAAGAACCTTTGAGTATGTATGAGGACATGGTGCAGTTGTGCACATGCAGTAGGTCTGGTTCTGTGACAGAAGAGTGATCATTCTAGACTCCGTATTTGCTAAACATTCCTTGGTTTCTCATAACCAGAACAGGCTTTGTGAAGCATGTGGGAAGGAATAGATAACAGTGTTCATCATTCTGCCTTAACATGAGCAGCAAAAGCAACAACTAGGCCTGGGAATTTCCCACTCTTCAGCTACAGATCCCATGATTCTTGTGGAGAACACATGGGACATTACTGTTCCCTTATTTTCCCAGTTTTGGCTGTTCCCTCTACTATTTCTACCCAGGTGGTGGGATAACAATCTACCCTTGTTATAAGAATAGGAATCTCCCTCTACTACTTCCACCTAGATGGTAGAAAGATTTATCCCACATTCTTTTAATGAGGAACATAGGATTTGAGGGGAAAGTACAGGAAATCCTGTGTAGAATAGGATTTCAAGCAGCTTTTGGTAACATTTTACCAGTTGCAGAAGAATATTTTATTACAAGCCAAATTTTCCATGTGGTTTTCCATTATAATTTCTGTTCAGTTTCGTGTGGCAAGACACAATTCATATGTGCTGACCTTGATTTGACCTGTACCATGTTTAAAAATAAAAGCATACAATTATTCAACTTCCTTGTACTCAGAGGATAACTTCTTCCTGTTGTCTTTTTCCCTTCGCAGCCTTGGAAGGAAATTATTTGCCCCACTTTTTTCTCCAAAAACAGAAAGAATCTCTGCAAAGAAGTAAGTGTGTGACCTGGTATTTAATATTCACTTTGCAACTATGAGTAACACCTCCATTCATCATCAATTCTATACTGCAGAAGACACTGCGCAAAATATATAATAAAAATAAGTCCTTGCCTCAAGGATCATATGTGTTTTAAAGCACTAGTTTCAGAGATTCCAAATCAAGAGTTTGCTTATAAGAAGACAGTAAAATATGTTGTCTCCCTCTGGTAAGTTTTGCACTAATTGGAAAGGGCTTTAGTGTGCCATGCTAAGGTTTTAATGCCTGAGGATAGAAATTGTGAGCAGTTTAGTAGCCTTCCACATTTAGAAATTTGCTATCGAGGTAATGTGTGTGATCTGTTTGATTTTCATTCCTGCAGATTACTGCCTAATACTATCTAAGAATTTAGGAAACAGATTCTTTTGATGCTGCAAAATCCAGGAAATGAAATAAAGCTGATTCTCCATGTAGGCCAGGTCTGTGAGATTATTTTAAAAATTGCAGGTTAAAACAAATTTATGTGCAAGTGAAAGATCAGACTATGGAATAGTTCTTTCTCATCTTTATAGCCAGCAGCCTGTGGGGAGTTAGGGTATGGACAGATCTCTGCTTCAACATCCATCTGTGCCAGCTGAAGGTGATGTTACTACAGATCTGGTAGTTTCCTAGAAGTTTCCCCGTAACTCCTAAGAATGGCTTGTGTGCATGCACCCAAATCTGTAAGCAAAATTAACTCCAGCCACCTACTTACTGCAAATTTGTGCTAGTCCTTCTGACTCTAAGAAATACAAAAGATAGTGAGATACTACTCACTTACTAAAAATGTGTGCCATGCCAAAGCACAAGATAATTAGCATATTATAACTTTAAAGTACTAAAAATATTGGCTATCAGAGTACTGTTAGAAAGGTGGACGCCGTTAAAATGCTAACTCATAATTAAAATGGTAACTTTTGACAGCAGTAATTGTGGTATTTTCTGTTACAAAGAAATTTCACTTTGGTTCAAAAGGAGGCTGTAGAAGTACTTGGAAGCCAGAGCACAAGCGGGGTAAGCAGACAAATCCCAATAGCCTCACAAAATTCCCTCAATTGAAAATAATTGGACACTGTGAGAGTGTCTGAGGAAACATATGTGTTTAACTTGATGGTACTCCCATACTCTTGGGCAGTCTCTTAATGGTCACTGCTGGAAAAAACTCAAAACCAAGCTATATCATAGAATCATAGAATCACATCAACCTTTTTTGAGAGCCAATACAATTTTTCATATATTCTTTTCTGAAGACATGTGAGGCACTGACTTTTCAATTTAAATTTCATTCATTAAACAGTTAGTTTTTCGCATCCATGACACGAATGGATAAATGTCATCATGCTAACATGATATACTGTATTTTACAGGATGTGCTCTTCCTCTACAAAGATAGAATATAGAAGGCATTAACCCTTCTGAAAATACAAAATTTTCACTAGATCCTTTCTAAAATAAATATGGATATCAGCCCTAGTGTTATGAACAATGTTTCTATCACATTCTTTTTACAGGCATTCTTCCTAGTAATCCCTAATCTTAATGTTTTACATTAAAATACTGTGCTTTACTGTTGTATACTCTTAAAAAGCAACTCTCTGTATTCCAAAAAGTTGCTGCATTTCAGTGGTTGACAGCGGAATTCTTAATGCAGAGGTGTAGGAGAAAAAGAATTATATGTTATAATGCAGAGGTGTAAGAAAAAAAGAATTATATGAAATGCAAATTTAATATGAGAAGCAATTTTTTAGGCAAAAGAAACATAGAGTGCCTTGAATTAGGTGAATTCCCATTTAGCATAAACATGTAAAAGCTACATGAAGTTCATCCTAATGATAAAAATAGTTGAGCACTTGAAATCAGCCAAAAAAAAAAAAAATTCAGTGACTCATCTCTATCTTCTGTCTGTTCTTACAATGAGAGGAAGAGTAAGGCATGGATATACACAAATTGAAAGAAAATCCCTAGATATCACTTAATAAAAACTGAACTCAAAAGGCAAATATATAATATAGTTTTAAACTTTCTTGAGTTGTTGGCATTCCCATTTGTGGTTTTTCTCTTATAAGATTTAAATGAAAACAAATACACTAAAGACACTCCTGTATTTATAGAAAGCAGCACCTATTGCGCTCTGACATGTGTGCAAGAGCCCAGGTGATCATTCCTCGGCACACTCCAAAAAAGCTGGGGGTTTGCTGGTCAGTGTCACTTAAGTACAGTTTATTAAACTAGCTGGAATTGGGCATGAAGAATCAATGATAACAATTAGCCAATTCCTATTTTCCAGTCAGACATTCAGGACAGCACAGAAGTATGGAAGAGGAGTACTTTTTGCCAACAGGTAACAGCTCTAGGGAAACAGTATAATCTACATGACCTGAGTAAAACAGTAGCGCTCTGTAGTCATTTGATCACTCTTTGAGAGTAAAAAAACACTTTTGTTTTAAAGCAGGTAGACTTTGCTAAACTTACCGGATACTTTGTGCTTCTAAAATATATTCTAAGATATCTAGGCTTCATATAACTCCATAAGAAAAAATAATGAAAAAATTAAAAGTAACAATCTGAGTCTGGAAATACATAACCAAAGACACAATTTTACTAACTTCAGTAGTTCTGTCTGCTTCAGAGGGACTGTTCAAATGCTTTAAGTAGGTATAGAAATATCTAACATCAAGGCTGGAGTTGTATTTCTTTTAATATGATTAATTTTGACCTCCTAAAATCCGTCCATTCAGATGAAAAGTGATTACATTTTAAAAAGGTGTATTGATTAAAACGTTCAATATATTTACAAAGCTGGGTGGAACTTTGTCACACAAACCCAGAAACAGAAAGTGGGGACTTATAAGTTGGGCTTTGAAGACTGTGCAATGAATCATGACACAGTAACGCCATAGATAGATAACTTTGTAAATGTTGTGCCTGAGATGTTAAAGATCTCTCCAGTAGCAAGTTGTCACCTTTGCAAACAGATCAAGCCAACTGAAATAAGAAGGTAAATCTTCATATTACCCATTAAGGAGATGGAAGAGTGCTTCCTGAGCTAGCAAGCTAGGGACCTCTCCTCTGCTTAGAGTAAATAAGAATACTGCTCTAATTTCAAGGATTGTTTCACTTGAGATAAAATTTTGAGGTTACACAAACAAAAATAGCTAGGATATTGTCTACATAATTAATCTAAGTAGAAACTTACTAGTTTTTGCTGATATTTGTATTTGAAATGGCAATAAGAATGAGCAAATATGCTGTTAGGAAACCTAAATCCATTTTCTTCTTTCGCTTTTACAGTTTTGAGCAAGGATTCCTGTTCTACCTGGGGTGGAGGGCATTTTTCAACCTTTGATAAATACCAGTATGACTTCACTGGGACCTGCAACTATATCTTTGCAACTGTATGTGACGAAACCAGCCCAGACTTCAACATTCAGTTCCGCCGTGGACTGGACAAAAAAATTGCAAGGATCATTATTGAGCTGGGACCTTCTGTTGTCATTGTTGAGAAAGGCAGCATTTCCGTCAGGAGTGTTGGGTAAGATTCTGCAACGAGTTGGGGGAAAAGCGTTTAAGGAAAGCAAGGAGTTATAAAGCAGTTGCACTAAAGAAAACTACTTTGTATCAAAAATGAATTAACAAATCACAGAAGTTAGCATACCTAACTGGACTCTACTTCTGTTTCTTCCGATCAGGCATCCACACTCTCTAGATAAGTATTTCATTTGCAGTTATTTGAATCAAACTTAGAGTACATTTGTATAGGCAAAGGGAAAATAAACTATTCTCAGGCCAAAACAGTTCTCACATTGACACTACAGTCTCCTAGATACTACCAGTCTGCTTACGCATATCTGTACTACAAGCACGGATGAAACAGCTTATACCTTTTAGTAGGCATTAGCTTAAATTCCTGTGTTTGCTTAGAGTTCATTTTATTTCAAACTCTATTTCAGAGATAACTCTGAACTCTCTGTACTAAAGGTAGCACATACACAGGGTACAAGAGAAACTTTGAACTCTACAACCAACAGAGAAATATTGGAGGGCCTTACAAAGAAGTTCTTGTGTATGAGAGCACTGAGTGTTCATGTTATTCCAAGGATTACTGTGTCCAGAAAGTATCTGTGTTACTGAGGAATTAGCTTTAGGTTCTGCATCGTTCATTCTGTTAGACAAATTGCTCCCGTACAAGGACATTTCTCCATGGAATTTTTCAGCATTTTTATCAGTCAGGAAGTGTTGAATTTTTGTCTGTGAGTACATGTGGCTACTGGAAATAATTGACTGTGGATTGTCTGTAACTTATTATACTTAGCTACGTACAATAACCATCATGACAAAAAGACATCTCACAGCTATACCTTAATTTAGAAAACTGTACTTATATAAAACCTCTTTTATGAGTTTCTGTTCCAGTAAAACTATATGAATCTACAGGCCTAACCCAATGATCTGCATTTAAAATTTTTGTCCTTACGTTCACAAGAACCAAATGCCATGAATGACCTTCTTTAGTGGTGTACATAGCCCTGCTTCAGGTGAAAGGCTGGTCTGGGCAACTTCCCAAGGTCCCTTCCAAGCAACATTTCTATGATTGTATCCCATACTTACTGAGTACTTAGCAAAATATATTTGTTCTTTACTATTGTTAGTTTGTAGCATTAGAATTCAGCCACAACAATGAACATGTAATTATGCTACAACATTCCCATTCTGGGTTTCTCTAACCTTGTCAGTTTTTAGTCTTAGTAATAACGCCTATATTAACGAGCTATAGTCCATAGAAGCTCTTCAGGATAATCAACAATAGTTCTGCCACACATACTGTATTGTTACAAGTTCTTTAAAACATATAACTATACCCTAATGAAACCAAACCTAGTGAAGATGCCAAGTCCCGTGCAAACATTTTCACTAGCATAATTAGTATGCAGTCATCTCCTGGTGATTCTTTTATGAAAGTGCTGACAATGATTTTCAATCAACAGGAATTTTAATTATATTAAAATGTTACAGTTACAAAGGAAAAAAAAAAGTATATTTCATGTTACT
Source organism: Arenaria interpres (assembly GCA_013399435.1). Lineage (NCBI taxonomy): Eukaryota > Metazoa > Chordata > Aves > Charadriiformes > Scolopacidae > Arenaria > Arenaria interpres. The sequence continues at coordinate 27,068 of VXAK01001239.1, read as the reverse complement.
GCAATTACTCATGTTATATGTGTATTATATCTAAAGAATATAACTAATACCTGCATAATATTGGTATGAGAGGGTCAGTTTCTCTTCTCGTCATATTACAGAGTCATTAAATTGCCTTACACCAGTAATGGAATTCAAATAGCACCTTATGGACGCAACATCCGTCTGGTGGCCAAGCTGATGGAGATGGAGCTAGTTGTCATGTGGAACAATGATGACTATCTCATGGTTAGTAAAACGTTCTCATAAAGCAGAAAAGAAAATTCTCACAGACTTACTGGAATGACAAGACTTCTTTAGAGTTAATGGGTGCTTTTTGCATGTGTTTACTACTTGGATATTTATTCTTTTCCTGCTTCATCCATTCCTCTTTAAATAAACAACTTTGCTTTTTATCCCTGCATGTTCCTTTCATTTCCATCATTGGTAGTTGACTAAAGCCACCAATGTTGAGACTTGTGGAAGCTTTCACAGATTTTAAACTTTCCTCAGGATATTCCAGCAGCTACAAAGTGTTGTTAAAGGGCTGCTGAAGTTGTTTAGAGCTGTTAGAATCTAATAGCATATGCCATAGTTTTGTCATTTCTACCATGCTTCTCCTGGGCATCTTTTGGTTTCAGAAACATGGTGCTCCTCCTAGCTCCTTTGTTTCTTTCCTTTTTCTGGATCTTTTCATTTTCCCTCCAAATTCCCTGATATATTTTAGATGACAAGACAGATACATTTTCTCAGCATGACCTGTGATAGTAATACCACAAAAGACACTGAATTAACTGTAAATTGTTAAGTTTGCTAAAACAGGGTGATTTTATGTAATAACTTGTCTGGGAGATTTACCAACATTACTATCACAGATATAACAGGACGTGCTAGTGTGATGGTTGCACATGATATTCTACGTATAGTCAGATTATTTCCTCTGATCTAAGGTTTTCATAACAATTCATTGATTGTAGCCAGCTCTTCACTCTCCAGAGCAATAGATAACTGAATAACCTTTTTCTGAAAACAGATTTTCTTCCTGTAACTTTCAATTTCTTAAGGGAACATAATGCTCTGTCAACAAACAAACGAGCAAGGAAGCAGCATCATTTCCTTATCTATTTTTTTCTGGCTCATTGCAGTATTATTCCCCTTAATTCTCTGAAACTGTTTTAGAATCTAATTCTTTTATTAAATCAAAAAATCACAACACTCCCGTTTTGTCTATTGGGAAAAGAAGTTAATGCTTCCAAAACTTTTCCTCCAGTCATGTCACTGAAATTAATGAGAAGGATCACCTTTAATTGGATCCTTGAACTGAATTTGTTTGAGAAAGGTAATGCTGTATAGATAATTTTACTTATGGTGATCCTTTAAAATGTTTTATTTTATTTTATTTTAGGTTTTGACTGAAAAAAAATATATGGGGAAAACCTGTGGAATGTGTGGAAATTATGATGGTTATGAATGGAATGAATTTGTGAGTGAAGGTAAGATCTGAGCACAGATTGGATGGAAGAGAACTAGTTAATCAAAGTAGGAAATTTAATACTATATTAACATTGCTCTGGCTGCTCACTCAGTCTCAGAACTGAGTGAAGCACTTTCATAGGTCACCAGTATACCTATCACATGATTATACTACACACTACTATTTGCTGTCATTATAATATTGTGGGTTCCCCAGACAAGTGATAAGGACTCTTATATTTTAGAAACAGGCCATAAGGATTACACTCTCTCTCAGCTAACTTTCAGAACGGTCAAGGTGAGGGAAATGATTATGTTAGACAGAAGAAAGAATGAGGCTATAATAAAAAAAACCATAGTAGACAAGAATATTAACAAGTAGCGTGTCCCAGTAAGGGTGGATCTTTAGAACAAAATAGTCAGTGCTGAGGACTTGAAACCTGCACTATATGTGGTTTAGGGAGTTGACTCCAGAGTTACTCTAATTTGGTCTGTTGAGCTAATGCCCATTAGCAGTTAGAGCTCATTACACATGCTCTTGGAGCACATTTTCTGGCTTGGTTTAATCTTAAAAGAATTCTGTATGCCAAGACCACTCCACAATGGGAATGAGTTTAAGCCCACGTGTAGGGGAAAATATAAGAATGCAGGGTGAGGAGAAGAGGCATGAATTAGCAGTTGGCGAAAGATAACACAGTTGGCAGATAAACAGTAGCAGGTGGTATCATGTAAGGTAGTAGAAGTGATAGATTAGGAAATAGCTTGGAGAAATGATCAAGGTGATAAAAGTATGCTTTACTGAATAGACACTCATGTAAAGGCGAAAGAGGTAATTGTTATCATCAGGAAGATTAATCAGTAGGATATTTCACAAAGAGTAGAATCTGAGTTTTGCTACATCACTGTAACAATTAAACAAATCCATGATGTCTTTTTCCTGACAAATTATAACCCTTCAATTTACAGGTAAATTGCTGGATACCTATAAATTTGCTGCATTACAAAAAATGGATGATCCATCAGAGATCTGCCTGTCTGAGGAGATACCAGTTTCCCCTATTCCTCATGAAAAATATGTAAGAAAGATCTTGACTTTTTTGCAACATTATTCTTAACAGATGTGGAAAGATAGATAGAAAACAACAACAGAAAGACAGTGGTTTCATAAAAATTACTTCCATGAAAATGGAAAAAATCAAAATTTTTATAGCATGATACAAGAAAGAAAAAGAGTTCTTTGCATTAAAATATTAGGTTTGAGTACCTCCTGGGCACATCTTTTCCCAGAAGAGAAAAACAGAGAAATGCTAGTTTTATACTATCTCTTTAACAAGAAAAGCAGGAATAAAGAACAGGAGTTTCTGTGGGTCCTGTGAGGAAGATACTTTTCTGAAAAGAGGGTTCCAAATATTACTTGTATTCACATTGAAAAATTACTTTGATCTGGTGGAGAACTTCTGTTGGCTGAGAGGTTTAATCTTATTACATTGTTTCTCTTTGAGACTTTATACTACAGTAGGCAAGGTGCTAGGTGATAAAAACCTATCAAACATTTGCTCAAAGGGGAATGAACGTTGCTTTCTTCACATTGTGGATGTTTGTCCTAGAACTGAATCTCCATGAGACAACATACTGCCTGCCTGGAGTGTTTTCAGCCGTTTTTAGGGGAATTGATTTTCAAGTTAATGAGAAGTGGAACTAATTCAACATATCAAGATCCTTCTGTTCTACAATGGATTTTTATTCCCTTCTATTCATGATTTTCTTATGCATTTTAAGTGAAATACATATTACTAAGCTGTAACAGTAAAGAGCAAACAAACCAACAAGAAAATCATAACTAATAGTGATATTATATTGTGTTTTTCACATGGCGGAAACACTACTAGGAACAATTTTCTTTGTCTTTTTATTTAGGCCATGATCTGCTCTCAGCTACTTAATTTGGTGTCACCAACATGCAGTGTGCCAAAGGATGGATTTGTCATTCGTTGCCAGCTTGATATGCAGGACTGCATTGAACCAGGACAAAACAACTGCACTTGCTCTACGTTGTCAGAATATTCAAGGCAATGTGCTATGTCCCATCAAATGGTGTTCAACTGGAGAACGGAAAACTTCTGCTGTAAGTTCAAATGTTTTATTCATAGGAGATGGTACTTAACCTTGCTATATCTTATGCAGATGTATAATGATGATTAACTGGAATTTAAATCAACTTATAGAAAATTCTCTACTATCTTGAATCAAACGAAGTATTTTCTTAAGGAAACAACAGTGGTCTTCGGTAAAGCATTAAGAAGGAGGGCATGGAAACCTCAAAGGAGAAGGAGGAAGCATGAAATGTAGCTCCTACACCTTGATCAGTGACTATTAAAGAGAGAAGATCTGGTGTTGTATTCTTCTGTTCTCCTCTTGGTCTTCACATACTGGTGCCACTCTTCGTTTTTTGTTTTGTATTTAACATTGAGTTTTCTTTCATTCTTTCTTCATACTTACTGAAAATGTTCCCTATTAAGCTCCATTATTATCCTTGATGCTTTAAAATTGCATTTCTTTCTAAAATAATTTTTCCCATCCTCCAAGGTTGTCTTGTACATAAATTGATAACCCATTTTATTCTTTGGTCTGCAATGGGTTTTAATCCTTCAAAATTGTAGACTCCTCGTGGCATTTTATAGATTCATATAAATATCAGTAAGACACTGTGCATTCACAGACCTGTACAATAATTCTTACTAACCACAGTAAAATAACAGCCTGGTTTTCTCCCAGAGATAGCAGTTTTCATGTCACCAGTAGACCATTGCTATGACTGGTAATAAAGCAATAAAAGGCAAAGCCAAAAAAAAAAAAAAAAAGGCTTTTTTGTTACCCAAAAAGCCAAAGCTGAGAATCTAAGAACTTGCAAATAAATGCCAAATATACAAGGGTAATCAACCTTTTAATCGTTATTGTTTCTTTGTCTGCCTTATTTCTAACTAATTTTATTTCCTTACCTCACTTGTTTTTACTCTTCCAGGTAAGGAAAAATCTCTGCTTGAATTTATCACATATAGAACTCAGCACATGTTTTATTATATTAGAATTGCTATGTAGATACAGTCTGAAAAGAAGATAATGTCTGAGAAGCAGGAACTATACAGAAAATCAAGAGCTATATTCTTTAAATCCTTGAAGTATTACAGCAAATCTGATTTGTGGTAGTTTATTAGGCTACAACATAGCCTGTTTGACATTCTTCAAGCTTCTGAAATGAGTTTCTATTAAATAGGGCATGAAAAATTAATACAAGCTAGAGTGAATATGATGGTAATGATGAATACTCAGATGATGAACTCAGTACTGAGGCACGATAAGAGAATGTTAGAGACAGAAATCACATCATCTTCTCCACCCTAGGTGGTAGATGAGAAATTCTTCTATGTTTACACTTAACACTTTCACTGTTTGTTGCAGCTGTGGGAAAATGTTCTGCTAACCAAATCTATGAGGAATGTGGTTCTCCATGTGTTAAAACCTGTTCCAACCCAGAGTACAGCTGTTCCAGTCACTGTACCTATGGTTGCTTTTGTCCAGAAGGTATAGTTTCTGTATTCGTCATATCCTAAATGGCCCATACAAATGTTTTTGGCATATGTCCAGTCAAGTGGAATAGACTTCTTAATAATGAAGTAGCAGTGCATTTCAGGGCATTGTGCTGCTAGAACTGCCATTTCTCAGGTAATGTAATATAGCTGGAGTCTTGAATTGTCATGGTCCTTAAAGATCCTTGGTCACTATTTGAAAGAACAGACCTGTGAAAGCATTTTCCTCACAAGATCATGATATATGATGGGGTATTTTTATGCTGCCAGCTTAAAGTTCTGTACTATAATATGCATTGACTGAACTTAATTAATTTCCTATCCCAAATGGGTATCTAGCCTTCCAGGGCACCAGCAAGAGTTAGCATACCTCAGAGAAGTTCTGCAATATTATATATTCTGTAAAATCCCTTTAAACTAGTCCAAGATGAACTTCCTACAAAAATTGTATTTATGACCATCATTGGCATGGTTTCTTGACATTTCAGAACAGAAATATCCTCCAGGGTTACTATGATGTGGTCATCACCACCATTTTCTATTAGTCAAAAGTAATGTGTTGTGAGCTGCATGTTTAAAGCTAGGCTTAGTAGTTTATGAGAGAGAATGTATCCATTCATCAAAATTCCCAACTGAATTAGTGTCATAGTGTTAAAAAAAAAAAGAAAAAAAATTGAAAAAAATAACATTCAAGCTCACCGTTATTTCAAATTAAGTTCAAATTTCAAATGAAGACAATTGTCTGCACTTTCATATTTCAAAGTAGCCAAATGGTGTTATCACTTAGAGTCAGTTTTATTTTAATTAAAAGAAAAATGTCCTGCATGTTGTTTCTCTAAGTACAGGCACTGGCTGTGCAATAATATCTTTCTCAAGCTAATTTTGGAAGGCACTCAGGCTATAATATGTATAATGCTAAGTAAGGATATGGAAAAGTACCTATTTTGTGTATTTTCTTTGGCAGGAACAGTTCTTGATGATATCTCAAAGAATCGAACATGTGTTCACATTAAACAGTGTCCATGTACACTGAATGGGAAAACATACGCTCCTGGTGAGACAATGAAAGCAGCATGTAGGACCTGGTGAGTAGCAACAGGTACTTTCATGGGTGGATGAAGAGTATCCTGACCAACCAATTGGAAAATTTAGCCTAACTTTTTGGGGGGCAGCTGCAAATGTGTCATACCATCTCTGAGACCACATTCTTTAAGTGCCGCAGATGATACGTTTGTAACTGAAGATGCACACATCTCATTTCCTGATTAATCTGTACAAATATAAATGCTCCTTCAGGCCACACAAAACAGTAACATTTTTATCTCCTCTGTGAAAGTGGAGGTAAAATTAGTACAAAACAAATATTCAGTATTTACAATTTCTTTCTGGCAATCTCAGCACTTCTGGTCACCAAAACTGAATTTCTGCTTTGCAACAGAAAATAATTACATAAGACAATGTTTTTGTAAATTTGGAAATTTTTCCCAAAAAAAGGAGGAATAATTTTTGTGTGTGTTACTTTTCTTGCTATCATAGTTCTAATAAATAAAATAAAGGATAAATAATGGAATTTGATGCTCAGATTTGCAACAATGAATGCGCTTTTTATGATTCATCAATTTAGGAAAATTTACTGACAAACTATACAAGAGTTCAGTAACTTTGAATTAAGATGAAGAACTTCAACTGATATACATAGACAAAGAAAATGA
>VXAK01001239.1:0-20209 GCA_013399435.1 Arenaria interpres | reverse complement strand
GAAAATGAAAGCATTGAAAGCATAAGGAGAAAAGTGATACAAATGACATCTTCTACTACTAGCAAGTGTCTGAGTCTTTAGAGCATAAAGAAAAGAAGTTTCAAAACAGTGGAAATGAAAGTTATGAATGTATATGTGTGTTACACTGTGTTCACTAACAAATTTTGCATGTTGATCAGCTACAGCGAAACCTCTAGGCAGGAGGATCAAATCCTCTGCTGGTAAATAGTGCCTTAGGCAAATAACCTTATATAGAGTTTCTTGTTTTCCTCAGTAAATGCACAATGGGCCAGTGGAACTGCAAAGACTTGCCCTGCCCTGGAAGGTGTTCACTGGAAGGAGGCTCCTTTGTTACCACATTTGATTCTAGATCATACAGGTTCCATGGGGTTTGCACTTACGTTCTTATGAAGGTAATTTCCTGCAGTCTAGAAACACAAAATATCAAATAGATATATTTTAGTCTGGTTTTGGTTTCCTGTTGGAACACAAACTGAGGTCTTCCTATGATAGGCATTTATTCTACAAATCATTGTTATTCACAGATTTCCCTTTTCACTGTTTTCCTCCAGAGTTCCAGCCTGCCACACAATGGAACCTTAATGGCTGTATATGAAAAGTCTGGTTATTCTCATTCCGAGACATCACTTAGTGCTGTAATTTACCTATCTACAAAGGTAAGTATTCCCTCCACAGGTTCTATTCAGCATTTCAGTAACCAGATTGGCAAAATAAATACTTAAACTCATTGGCAGTAATCTGAACTGAAAAATTATGGGGTATAGATACTCAAGATATGTTCCAGTTCATGCACACACAGTAAAGATCTCAGTTTCTACATCAACTCAGGAAGTTAGAGTATTTTCAAGGTGAAAACTGAAAACAGTATGGAATAACACGTGAGGAAAAGCTTGAAACAATCCTTTCCTATCATATAGGTCATTGACAATACAATTAAGTTAAAGAACATATGAAAACCATCACTACGGATAATTGTTTCTGATTCCATGTTCTTTTCTTACAGGACAAAATTGTGATTTCTCAGAATGAACTCCTTACTGATGATGATGAACTTAAGCGACTACCTTACAAATCAGGTAAAGAAAATATATATAAATTCTGAATGACATTAAATGTCTGTTTTACACAAACACAGCATCTTTTCTCTTGCAATTGCCAATAGCAGAGGTTTTAGAGGAACGTTAGAATCTTTCCCATTGCGTCTCTCCCTCCGTGGAGAGTTCTGTGTGGAAGGAGAAGACTTGTAGACAGAATGCTAGAACACTGATATATGCATTAAAATAATTACAATATCCTATGCATCAAAACCTCTATTTCTAACTATTCTTGTTCTTTTAGGAGATGTCACTATTTTCAGGCAGTCCTCAATGTACATTCAAATGTTTACAAACTTTGGGCTGGAAGTTGTAGTTCAAACATCACCTGTGTTCCAGGCCTATGTGAAAGTTGGATCACAATTCAAAGGCAAAACTTTAGGTAAGAAATCGAGTCCCCCTGTGAAGAAGAATATGTAGGAAGTGTAATTTTGAAAGCTTAGTACTCATGCTTTAAGGAATTAACTTTCTTCTCTAGATTCAAAGAACAAACAACAAAAATACCTGCATTGGAAAAACAACTTGCTAAGAATTTGGTTTGTGCTGATAAATTTAAAATTAATCAAAGAAATTAGATGGGTGACATTTTTCATGTGTAATATAATATTGTTCTTCACGATTTAACATGTGCCTTTTTCAGTATGTTCTTCACTACACAATGAAAGGGTAACAAATTACTCTGTGTGGTCTCAACATCTTGGAGCACATGTTCCTTGAACACAGTGCACGATTACTGTAAACACAATGAGTCTAAGAATCTAAAAGCTTCTCAGCTGATAAGCACCAGATGGAGATGTTTATGTTTATTGCCCAGCAACATTAACCACAAAGGGATATCATCCATTCTAATAATCTTTAAAAAAGTCTAAATGTATATTATTTTTGATTACAGATTTTAGATACATAAGAAAACATGTAACTGCAAAAGTATTTCATGGCCTTTCTCTTTTACGTGATTTAAAATCACTGTAAAAAGCCTTTTTTCTAAAAGGCTTCTAAAAACAAGATGAAAACGATATGAATTTGTCATTGAATAGACATGAACAATCTTAACTTGAGAAGGCATAGGCTCAGGGATTGAATGTTTACATAATCAAGATTCTCTGGCTACTTGACTATTCGTTGACACTCCATGTAGAAGTTTTATATCAATTGTCTCACTATTATAGAATGAAACACAGATAATTGTGTACACGTTCTTTAATTTTTAGCCATCCCTTGTATTTCTGATGTTACTAGGTTTGTGTGGCAATTACAATGGAGACACTACAGATGACTTCATGACTAGCATGGATATCACTGAAGGGACAGCCTCCCTGTTCGTAGACTCATGGAGGGCAGGAAATTGCCATCCTGCTTTAGAGAGAGATACTGACCCTTGCGCTTTGAGTCAACTGAACAGTAAGTAGATGATGCTGTTGTAACTGAGCTCTTCAGTTAGCTTTGTCTGAGACTTCCATGAGCCCATACCAGGGAAATGAGAGAGTTTGAGAGAAGCAGAGACTGAAACAAGTGAGCATCACAGATTCTGTCACCAACAAGACATTTCTGATTTCTAGAATACAGATCTAGTAAAAGCTTGCCAGATCCCATTCTAGAGATCTGGGATTGAGATGATGAATGAGAGTTTTTGGGTGATATTTCCAATGGAATTGCAGAGTCCATGGATGTGTTAGACTTGCTCAGCAGTGCTGTGACTGAAATCCAGGCTTTGCGTTCTCAAGTCTCTACAGCTATTGGTCTTAAAAAATAAAAAATAAATAAAAAAAAAAACTCTACAGAGCTGATTGAGCAAAAGTATAGTCTGCAAGCTAACAAGCTAAATTGTCCTTTTGTTCCATTAGTTTTTTTCAGTTCCAGAGTTTTTTTCATTTATTTTTCATTTTTTCATTTCTTTTTCCTAAATTCCTCTGTTTAATGTACATAATCTACTTTCATTAGAAATATCTGCTGAGACTCATTGCTCCATTCTTACCAAGAAGGGTACAGTGTTCGAGAAATGCCATGCTGTGGTGAACCCTATTCCTTTCTACAAGGTAGGAAATTATAATAGACAGTGTATAGAGGGAGTCTAAATATGGACCAGAATTTACTCATATACAGTATTCTAGGAATGCATGGAACCTAAGGAACAAGTTTGCTTTTGAAAATTATATCTCCACTACACTTAAAGTCTGTTTGTTCATAGGCACCAGTCCCATCCTTATGAATCGGAACATATTTTTGCTCGTGTTGCAGTTCTCCATGTGGACAACTTTAACTATACAAAGTATTGATTTTCCCAGGTGCATAATTAAGCTCATTATATTTTCCCATCTTCACAAAACATTTTGAAAATTAAAGAAGGAAAGCAGTGAATAAATAAAGGCATTTTAGGGTACTAAGTATATTTTATTCATGTCAATCAGGCAATTAATCTGGTTTTTTTCACCAGTTTTAGCTATTCAACTATATGTATTTTGAATTACTTACCTCTATGATTCAGCACAGAATCATAGAATCATTTAGGTTGGTAAAGAACTTTAAGATCATCAAGTCCAACCATAAACCTAATACTGCCAAGTCCACCACTAAACCATGTCCATCAGCAGAACATCTACATGTCTTTTAAATACCTCCAGGGTTTAGCACTTCCAAATGTCTGCTCCCCAATAACAGAGTACTCTCCGTGTCTTGGGTTTCAGAGATGTATCTACCAAGCCTGTAATTATGAAGAGACCTTTCCTTATATTTGTTCTGCTCTGGGATCATATGCACGAGCATGCAGTTCAATGGGGTTAATCCTTGAGAACTGGAGAAACAGTATGGACAATTGTAGTAAGTACCTGAACCAACTCCTAATAGTCTGCCATCAGATGAATGTATGCATACCGTTCTATTAGGTTCTATTTAGAATATGACCATGTTTGATTCACCTATGACAAAACTGAGTAAGAGCAAGAACATATTTTAAAACTACTTGTCAGTCATTAGAAAATAACTACTTATCGTTTAGGTAGACCGATGACCAGGTACAAAACCCATATTCCCGGGATTTGTTGACTTCACAGATGCATCGTAACACAACCAAAAATATAAATGGTAAAGCAGTATTCTAAACAGTGTCCAAATCATCTTAAGAGTAATGAGGAAAGTAGTGAACATAAAGAAGAGGAAAGCAGAAATGGGATAACAGATATCCAACCTCTGAATACCCTTGTAGTCTGCTTCAGAAAAGCATTGTTATTTTAAAACTACATGAAAAAGAATACGCATGTGCTTTAAGGTGATCATGTGGATGCTTGCAGGACTTGATAATTAAGTGATGGAATAGACAGATAAATAAAACTATACTGTACTGTAAGATGAAAAAGACCTAGAAAACTCTGGTTACAGATGTGATTTTGCTATTATGCAATTTAGACACAGGCACAGGTTTCACAGTTACTCAAAGATACTTTGTTATTTCTGCAAAGCTTCTATTTGCATTATTTTATTCCAAGGTACACAAAGAAGCAATAAGATATTTAACCTTCATAGAACTTCCAAACAGCTACATGGTTGGTCTTAAGCCCTGCTCTTCAATATCTTTTGCTAGAGCTCCATATCCACAGGAAGACAAGCAATAGAAAGCATTAAGCACTGAAGCTGTTGACACAATATATGCAGCACATTATGAGCAGTTACCTTTCACAAGAAAGAGTAAGTTTAACATACACTCTTGTCTTGTTTTACAGCCATTACTTGTACTGGCAATCAAACATTCAGCTACAACACTCAGGCATGTGACAGGACATGCTTGTCCCTCTCCAACCGAGCTCTGGAATGTCATCCAACTGACATCCCTATTGAAGGCTGCCATTGTCCTGAAGGGATGTACTTGAACCACAAGAACGAGTGCGTTCGTAAATCTCATTGTCCCTGCTATTTAGAAGATAGAAAGTATATCTTACCTGACCAATCGACAATATCTAGTGGGATCACCTGGTAAGTGTGTCAAATTTAACGATTAACAAAGTGAAAATGGAGACAAGGGGTCTTCATGTGTCTCTCTTGGGGGTTAACGGCAGTAAACAGCTAAGCACTACATAGCTACTTGCTCGCTCCCCTTCAGCCAGATGCAGAAGGCAATCAGAAGGGCAAAAGCAAGAAAATTTGTGGGTTGAGATAAAGACAGTTATTATATATATATAAAATATATATAGTTATTATAATATATATATTATTATATATATAAGACTGTCTTTATTATTAATAAGCAAAAAGAGCTTCTTTAACAAGCAAAGCAGAAAGCACAATCAAAGCTAAGTAAGGAATTAATTCACTACATCCTTTCAGCAGGCATATGTTTAGACATTTGCAGGAAAGCATGACTTTACCATGCATAGTGGTTGCTTGGGAAGACAAGCACCATAACTCCAAACATCCCTTCTTCTTCCTTCTTTACTTGAGCTTTTATTGCTGAGCATGATGTTGTATAGTATGGAATATCTCTTTGGTCACTATGGGTCAGCTGTACTGGCTGTGTTCCCTCCCAGCTTCTTGTGCACTCTCAGCTTACAGGGAGGGGCAGTATGAGAAGAAGAGACAGCCTTGACATTGTTCAGCAACAGCTAAAACAACATCCTATCATCACTGTTTTGGTCACAAACCCAAAACATAACACTATCGACCCGCTACAAAGAAAATCACTTCCATTCCAGCCAAAATCAGTAGAGTCTCCTTCACTTTTAATAGCAAAGATTAAATTTTAAGACATCCTTTTTGCCCTTTCCTAAAATACAAATAGTCTTAAATGAACGAAAAGCATTTGACTTACCTTAACCTTGGAAATGTTAAGGAAAAAATTAGAAATAGGTAAGATCTGATTATTCCTAGTAGGAGATCTGTCAACAGCATCTGGAGAGCTATATACAAACCTCAAGATTGACTTGACAAGTGACCATAATGGTCACTTTCAAAACCAATGTTACTGCTGTATACTACAAAAAGTAAAGAGAGGCAAGTTGATTCACATTCCATTTTAAAGGATGGCAACGTTGTCCCAAAGTGAGGTTGTTTACCGGTGTGCAGCCATCAATATACACACAGAGTAGAGGTATTATCTATTTATTTCATTTCTGCAAACATGGGTGCTAGGTGGTAATCCACAAAGTTAGCGCCCCGGCCTGAAAACTCTTAGGAATATTTATACAGTTCAAAACACAGAAATACACACCCTTAATTGTAATTATTGGTTAGTCCCTTATCTTAACAATTTCTATTGGTTAGTAAAGTCTCTCATTTTCATTTAAAGTTATAGGGTCTTTTAATTAATGTGCGCATGCTCCAGCACCAGGGCGGGAGGAGGTGGCAGGTAGTCCAATTTGGTCTTGAGTTGGTGGTCACAATCTCCCACTGCCACCTTTACCTTTCCCCCGGTTACTGCAAATTTTTGTTGACTTTATGCCTTATCCAGAAGCTGTCTGGTTTTCAGCCGGTTTTGTGGTGGGATGTTCCGTATTATCAGCTTTTAGTTCTTCTTCAAGGGTATATTGATTATTAAGGCATTTATTGTTTATACCAAGTGTCTGGTTTCACAAGGCCTTGTAGACCTTTTTACAGGTCTTTATTCTTACCTAGTGAGAGATTCTACCTTCTAAAATATGTTTTACCTTTTTTAAAGTATATTCTACCTTCTTAAATTACATCAGGGAGGAACGAGTAACATAAATGAAATATTTGCAATGGTGAAAAACATGAAGACATTTTGCAAAAAAAATAAAATTTCTTTCTTAGGAGAGAATTGCATTGAAATTCCTTTTTTTTTCTTTCCCCCCCTAGCTACTGTGTTAATGGGAGGCTAAGTTGCACAGGCAAACTTCAAAACCCTGCAGGTATGGGTCTGACATGGTTTACTTAGAAACATATTCCTTTCCCCTATGTTGTAAAATTGCTAATTCACAATGTCTCCATTGTTTGGTTTTCCCACTTTTGCCTAGAAAGCTGCAAAGCTCCTAAGAAATATGTATCGTGTTCTGACGCTTTAGAAAACAAGTATGGAGCTGCATGTGCCCCTACCTGCCAGATGCTGGCTACTGGAATTGAATGTGTGAGTTTCACAGCTCTGGGATATTAACCCTCTTGAGGGAGGAAGAATGGTTTAGTTGGTACTTAAATCTTCACTAAGTTCTTTCTAGTAAAATGAAAGGAGCTATTTCTTCTAATGTCATACAGTTAAACATCCAATTTCTTTGCACAGACTGTGGACACTAAAAATTTACATATATTCAAGAAGCAATTAAAGGAATTAAACTGCATTAATTAATGAATTAAATTCAATAAATAAAATAAAATAGAATAAAAATAAAACAGAATAAAAATCCTTTAGGGGTTCTTAACCACACGTCTATCACCTCTGGCTCAGGTACTCCATAAGCTGCATGTCACTGGAAACCGATAGAACATGTGGTTTATAGTTTGTGTTCTATTCCTTCTCAGCTATCTACTGCTAATAGTCACAGGATGCAGGAGACTCAGACTTGGTGGACTTCTGGTCTGTCCTGATACGTTTATCTTCTGCCTTTATATTAAGGAAACAGACTAATGGGAAGAATTATAATAAGCTTCCTTGATATAAAGAAACTTCTGTAGTAGTTTGTCTGAAGGATTGGTAGCAACAAAAGATAAATTTTTGAGTCTTCGAGCATGTTTAATACCTCACACAACAGTTATATCTTACAACTTCAGTGAAACTAGTTCAATTGACTAGTATATTAATAGAAAGAAAATTACAAAATTGAAATCAAATCAAAACTAGAACTTAGCACAGGTTCACTCTTGACACCATCCACATGCAAGTTAAAATGCATCTCACGTTTCGTTTCATTTTGCAACCTGTTGATCTTTACCAGATACCCACTAAATGTGAATCAGGCTGTGTCTGTGCTGGTGGGCTATATGAAAATCTCGACGGCAGGTGTGTTCCAGCTGAGGACTGTCCATGTGAATATGGTGGTCTTGCTTATGGAAAAGGTGAACAAATCCAAACTGAATGTGAGATCTGGTAAGAATCACAGTTTTCCATTGCGGAACCTCTAGTTCACTAAACTGTACAACTACATTACAAAAGCATTTAGTTGACAGGAGAGCTGGAAACTGCAACAGCTGAATGGAAGGAAGACATTGACGAAGCACTGAGGTAATAAAGAGAAGCTTAACATTTGACAATAGGTATGTATAGATAAAAAAGCCACGGTACTGGCTTAAGGGATAATTTCTGTCATATGCATATCCAAGAATAAGGGCATCCAGTAAAGTCTGTAGCTGTAAACTATATACATTCAAGGATTAACAGCTTCACCTAAACAAAGATGAGGGTACAATCTTCCTTCTTTTCTGTAGATAAAAGCAATTCCTCCTCCCTCTCCCCCCTGCCAAAAAAACTATTGTTCCCATCTCTTTAGCAGTATTCTCAAAGTACTTTATTCCTTTTCCAGTTACTAATCTAGCATTAAAAAAACACCACCACCATCCAAACTACACAGAACAGTGACATCTGTTCTCATTAAGAGCATAAATAAAGGAGCTTTATATTCTTTCTTTCATTAAAAAAGAAAGCAAAAATTACTTAAGATTTTTCTTTATCATTAATTAATTTTCTAGGCAGTCCATAAGCTTTAGTTATGGTCCTTACATTAATTGTGACTTGGTCACAACGTACACAAGTCAATTAAATGAACATTTTATCTGCACAAGTGCATGTATATAAAAAGAGGTAGATTAAGGTGGCATTTCTTTGAAATCTGGATACTGTTTCTCTTCTCATTCTCAGCACTTGCACAAAGGGCAAATGGAAATGTGTTCAGAAATCAAAGTGTTCCTCAACGTGTAATCTGTATGGAGAAGGCCACATCACTACTTTTGATGGACAGCGTTTTGTGTTTGATGGCAACTGTGAATACATATTAGCTATGGTAATCTGCCTCTTACTGCTAATTTTGAAATTATCTTAGCATGAAGAAATAGCTTTATTTACATGGCTAATGAAAATATCCTGGGATACCTCTATAACCAATAGAGCACTTTGAATCTTTACAAATACTTAATGTGTTTTTATATTTTCTGCTTATTTCAATACATAAGATTAAAATACTTCTCAAAACACAGGGTTTTTTCATGCAATTACAACCAATTTTAGATTTAATAACGTGTTTAAAATGCCATTCTGTGTATTCTGTACCAGTCAACTATGTTTTTTAGGGAAGTGATGTCAGTTTAACTACCAAATCAGAGGTCATCACCTCCCAAAACAGGCAGAATCTAAGTCATGACATGCTTAAGCTTTCTTTACTTTTTTATGCTTTTATGTTTTAAGTTGGAAGACTCCAGACACAGAGTCCATTGGGTCTTTTCATGGTTTGTTTTGGTTTTTTATTTAGGATGGTTGCAGTGTTAATAGACCTGTTTCCTCTTTCAAAATTGTTACTGAGAATGTCATCTGTGGGAAATCAGGAGTTACATGCTCCAGATCCATCAGCATTTACCTTGGGGTAAGATCTTCATCCTGCTGTTATCCAGCTGAGTAGCTATTTTCAGCCCAAGTTTGCTTCCCTTTTGGAAGTTTTAGCTGTGTCTTTGAAGTGACATCTTGTAAGTGAAATTATGTGCTATACCTGGAGCTTCAGTTTTAGTAGGAATTGCCATCGGTTGTTTTTTTCCAATTCTCATGTCAGTGTTTCAGTCCCCAAACTTCTTGCCTATGTAGAAGTTGTAAAATTTTGAAGTTTACTGACTCGGAATTGAATTGCTCGGTCAAAATATACCAATTTGCCCCCCTGCAAAGTTAGGAAAACAATAGTATAAAATTGAGGAATTCTCATCGTGGATGATTAGCAAAATCTCTCCGAAGTCCAGATAATATCTACAGTTCAAAATATATCCAGAACTTACCTGAGATATATCCATAAATCTACAACAATGAGCAGTTACCTCATTTCCACTGCTGCATGAGCTTCCAGAACTGGGTAAGTTTCACTGTTCTCAGTTCAATGGGACAGTAACGCCCAATGGTATCAGATCACCTTAGAGTCCTTCATTATTTGACAGAGAGAAGAGTACGAACAGATGAAATTTTATCCCAAGGAACAGTCACTACAGACAGTACACATTTGCCATATTACTGACTAAATACTGGCAGTTTCAACTAGTCAGTGCCATGGTGAAAAAGTTTGTTTGCTTAGGATCCAACCACGGTTGATCAGGCAGGACTTGCCCTTGGCTACTGCCTACCAGCTGTCTTGAATCACCTCCTTGTCCTTTTTTTTACCTTTTTTACAAATGGGTGTAATGTTTCCCTTTTTCCAGTCTCCAGGGACTTCACTTCACTGACATGACTTCTTAAAAATAAGTGGGAATATCAATACAGGCTGTAGTAGCACAGCATCTGATCAAACTCAATGTGACACAGGCTAAGGAAAATACTGAAACTTGCTATGTTGTAACATCCAGATATATTTTATTCCAGAATTTGACATTCATACTGAGAGATGAAACCTTCACTATTTCTGGAGAAAACCCTGGAGTACGGTATAATGTGAAAAAGAACGCCCTTCACCTGATGTTTGATGTCATTATCCCCAGAAAATACAACATGACCCTTATCTGGAATAAGCACATGAACTTCTTCATCAAGATCTCAAGAGAAACACAGGTATTGCAGAATAACTTCCTCAGTAAACTGTCCTTCAATTCAGATTGAACTGCACATTTGATGACAGTTGCCTTGACTCTATATGATGGCAAAGGTTTTTCAGAGATGCTACTAGCAATTAATTTTCATCATTATCTCCAAAAAGGCAGATATCTTCACTAGAGGCTTATTTTTAAGTGATTATCCTACTGCATTGGGAAATTTTTCAGCTAAGTGCTTGTATTTTATACAAATGAATGGTTGAATTTGATCTCTAAATGACGACAGTTTGCAGTTTAGAGGAGAAATACAGTCATTCACCGATGAACAGAACCTCACACACAAGATGCTAAGAATGTATGAGAGAGTATTTGTAGATCACATTCACTACTAAAGCACAGGAAACTGTCAGTAACTGAAAGGAAAAGCAAGTGATTCTAAGTTGCTGAATTGACATTGCTGCTTTCATTTAATATAGGAAACTATATGTGGTTTGTGTGGGAACTATAATGGCAATATGAAGGATGATTTTGAAACTCGAAGCAAATACGTGGCATCAAATGAATTGGAATTTGTCAATTCTTGGAAAGAGAATCCTCTCTGTGGGGATGTCTACTTTGTAGTGGATCCCTGTAGCAAGAACCCTTATCGTAAAGCATGGGCAGAAAAGACGTGTTCCATCATCAACAGCGAAGTCTTTTCTGCCTGTCACAATAAGGTAAAAAATGATTTGGCTTTCTTTTATTTATAGGCACAATTTGTAGTCTGTCAAGATGCTCACATTCCAACACTTCATTTTTCTTTTCCCCAAAATGCTTTAATAATATATATATGTAAAATGTTTTATGGCTATGTTTTTATAAAGTATATGTATAAATTTTTTTGTGGCCCTCATTTATGTTAATCTTCATCCCTTCCTATTTGTACTTCACCAGCCCTGTTGTAAGCACAAAAGCTAAGTATGGCATTAACTGACAAGTTAAAAATTTCAGAGTGAAAAGGTATTAGAAATTAGTCAGCCTTTTGAGGATGTGTGTTACTGATCATTGTTCTGTTTACTCTTTTGAAACCATTCAGCTTTTGTTAGAAAACCAAACTTAAGGAAAGCCTGAAAACACTTTTTCTCATCAGTAGATCAATAGCATTACTTAGAAGATGCAGATCAGCCCAAGAACAAGATATCATTAACCCCCCTATTTGTTTTAAATTGCCCACTTTGTTGGAATGAAAATATCACAAGGTTCATCAGAACCAGGCCTTCTGAAGGAAAATATCAATTTTCAGGAGGTAAAAGCAAGTGGGAAATGTGGATAATGTTGCAGTGCTCATGCATATCCATGGAAGGTGTATGGCTGACAAACTTAGACATTTGTGCCTGAATGAATGTGGGGGTTGCATTTTTTTTAGCTGACTGTACATAATATGATCAGGACTAGTATGAATTTAGAAATACATATCTGGCAAAACATCATCAGTTTCTATTTTGGATGTGGAGACACCTACGTTCTTGCTAAAAGGATTTGTATGAAGTGGGACTGCAATTGCTTTTGACAAATGTTCAGAGGAAATACTAGTTACTCTCCCTTAACAGAACACGCATTGTTTAGCCCAGGGAAAAACACCTTCCCAACAACTAGGCAGAAAAGAATCCTAGAAAATTCATTACTTCTTTTTCCAATGCAGGTGAATCGTATGCCCTATTATGAGGCCTGTGTTCGAGACTCCTGTGGTTGTGACATTGGAGGGGACTGTGAATGTATGTGTGATGCCATTGCAGTATATGCCATGGCATGCTTAGATAAAGGTATCTGCATTGACTGGAGGACCCCTGAGTTCTGCCGTAAGTTTCTTTAAGCTCTCTTTAAACAGGTTTAAGAAATTATTATTGATACTGTGAGTATTATTAATGTGGCAACATGGGTAATTGCTTAAAAAGCACCCCCTAGAGTACATTTTGTTTATGGAAGAATCATTGGCTTCAGTCATCCGGGGTGTGAAATCTGTAGTTTTCATTTGTGCTAAATAAACCAAACTACTATGTCTCTTTTTACCACAGAGTAATGAAAGAGAAAACAATGTTGTCACAGAAGGCAAACTGCTTCTTCTGCTACCACTGTATAGTGAGCTGTTTGTCAGCAGAGGGAGTATGAAGCTGTAAAAAAACCACGTTTTATTTTAAAATCTTATTTATGGTTAAATCACCTTCTGTGTGGATGTCAAGGAAATAGAGACAGCTGTGTTGGCTAGAACACTGTAAAACAGGAAAAACATATCAAGGTGTTACAGAACACCATATATGGAGGAAAAAAGAGGATGTGTTGTAAATCAATGCTAGAATTGTCAGATTTGATGGTTTCTTTTTAACATTTCACTACATTATGCATTAAAAATTGTGGAAATGCCTGCATAGTGCATTTGCAAAAAGGAAACTGACTTCACTGGAACTTAAATTTCAATTTACATCAGAAGCTAATAGCTTTAATGACAAAATTTTTGATTCAAACCGTTTATTAATTTTGTCTTCCCTTTAGTCCTTTGAAAATAGTATGCCATTAATTTGAAAAATTCTCACTTCTGTCTTGCTTTTACCTTTTTTAGCTGTCTACTGTGAGTATTACAATTCTCATAAAAAAACAGGAAGTGGTGATGCCTATTCCTACGGCTACAACAATAACAACTGCACCTGGCATTACAGGCCTTGTAATTGTCCAAATCAAAACTACAAATATGTCAACATTGAAGGTAACAAGCTATCCTAGTGTAAACCAGGAAACAGTAGCATAGTAATTATTTCCAATGCTGTTTTAAAATCAGTCTTACTGCAGTAAAATAATGGTATTCTAAATCATGCTATTTTTGAAGCAGTTTTGCTGATCTTTACCTTACTACTGCTGCTTTAAATACATAATCAATTCAGTACCTGTACTACATTTAGCTTTATATTGAGCTCAGCCTATCTTGAGGAGAAATTTTCTGACTTGCACCAAATCA
This sequence comes from Arenaria interpres, assembly GCA_013399435.1. Lineage (NCBI taxonomy): Eukaryota > Metazoa > Chordata > Aves > Charadriiformes > Scolopacidae > Arenaria > Arenaria interpres. The sequence goes on along the minus strand of VXAK01001239.1, from coordinate 6,454 downwards.
AAAGAATATGCTGTACTTAGGTAAGAAAACATATGGAGAGACCGGTTAATATTCTTATTAGGCAAATGGATATAGTTGGAGAAACCAAAAAAAATACTACATAGGCAGACCATTCTTCTGAGAATGGCATTGGAAATACTTGCTTGAATAGATGATATTGCAATCAATACAATTTTTTAAGAACAGAAATGTAAGATATTAGATTATAAGTAGTATAAGTTAAATGGTGTTCTGTGAGAAATATAAAACAAACTTCTCTTCCCCTTTTTTTAGGCTGTTACAACTGCTCTCATGATGAATACTTTGACCATGAGATGGAAAGATGCATGCCATGTGGTAAGCAGCATACATATTCATTTTCTTTCTCTACAGTAACTGGGAAAAAATACTAAAACTTTTGCATATTCTCAAATAAGGTATTTTTCCTGGTACCTCTCAATTAATAGTGAAACACTGGAAGAGATTGCCCAGAGAGGTGGTACATGCCTCATCCCTGGAAACATTCAAGGTCAGGCTGGATGGGGCTCTGAGCAACCTGCTCTAGTGGAAGATGTTCCTGCTTATTGCAGGAAGGTTGGACTTTGAAAGGTTCCTTCCAACACAAACTATTCTATGGTTCTATGATAATAATAGTGTTCATCCAAACATAACTACCCTTCAAAATAAACCTAGTACTGTACTGCTAGTATGTAAAACTTGAGTTGGTAAATATAGGAATGAAAAGAACTAATTAAAAGGAGGATTAGGATAGTTTAGAGTAGGAAATGCTATAATACGGAAGCTGGATGAACCTGACTGATGATAGTTAGCAACATGAAAAGTTATGTCCATTGTAAATGTGAGTATTTTTTAAAATGTGGATCTTCCTGAAAGTATATTGGTGTTCTAATCTGCGTGTGGAGCTGGCCCAGCGGAGCCATGGGTCTCAGATATATTCAACACCTTTCATAAAAAATGAGAACATATAGAATAGGCTCAGACTTAGCAAATCTCTTTTTAGAGATTTTTTGTTTCTTATTTTAAGTTAAGGTTTATTACTATATGGTTTACTTTAATGAGAACCTTATTAAATATTAATGAAAATCTTATTAAATAATGTTTTGGATAGACTTTATCTGCACAGCCTGGATTTTCTTGCAGCTGTAAAAAAAGTCGAGGACAATTTTTATCAGATTACAGAATCCTAACCTGTGTAACTAGGATCTCAGGTAGTGATCTCATTCACATACAAAAAGCATGTTTCCATTATCCCTGAAAAGTGAGGTGCCTTTAAGCATAAAAATCATAAGAAAGGTAGTAAAAACCTACTCGTGTTCATTATTATGATGAGATGTATTGATTGTCTTGGTTAAGTCCTTTGATATGAAGTTTACCACTGAAATATGTAATATTAAGCATTTTCAGGAATATCTCACTAATTAACACAATCCCTAGAATCCAATATGAAACTTGCCTTACTTGGAATATTTTAATATGCTTTCTTTCAAAAACTTGACCTGTTCTACCTTTATACAACAGGACATGAAAGCACTAGTACCACACCTGAAACGTCTTCACCTTCAACAGGTCAGTGTCCGTAGTTGACCAAACTAGTACTTACACATTGATATATGTCTTGATATGTGTTTATGGGGCAAGAAATATCCTTTTTTGTGTGATATAGTGGCATTGCCACTTTCACATACATAAGGTGCAATGATGACAAATAATTTGGTATCTTAATTATCACAAAAATTTCCCCAGAAATATTTGTTAGACACCTTAAGAAAAAAAAATTATTGAGAGAACAGTGTTTCCTGAGTATGCTTAGGGACTTCCAGATATCACTAATGAAATACCTCTGTTAGAGAATAAGGACTTCTGTCCTATCTCTGATGGACAGTGGGATCGAGCACACCCTCAGCAAATTTGCAAATGACAACAAGCTGAGTGGTGCAGTTGACACACCTGAAAGACAGGATGCCATTCAGAGGGACCTAGACAAGCTGAAGAAGTGGGCCCATGTGAACCTCACTAGACTGAACCCTGCACTAAGTGCCAGGTCCTGAAGCTGGGTCAGGGCAATCCTCGGTATCAATACAGGCTGGGGGATGAAGGGATTGAGAGCAGCCCTACCAAGAAGGACTTGGGGATAGTGGTATATATAATATATATAATAAGTATATATGCCAAATTCACTTCAAAGTGGTGAAAAAAAATGTATAAGCTTCTGCAAGAATCCCTGTTTAATGTATTCACTTCATATAATAGCAAAGGAGTAGATGGATAAATTCTGTCAAATGTTTCCTCTAAAAGGCAATGGCTTTTAATAATAGTTACTACTAATATTTATTAAGACAATGTTTTTACTTCAACAAATAATTTTTAATTTTTATAGGTATATTGTAGATAGATTATCAAGAACTACTTCTTATCCTTTAATTTTTGTTCTCTTAGTAACAACAGTGCAGCCTAAAGTAACAAGAAGCTCTACCACAAGTACCCTACCAACAGTACCTAGTATTTCTTCTTCTGCAGCTATTGTATCAAGTGAGACTACAAATCCAACAATAACCTCAAAAATCACAGTTCCAAGAACTTCGTCAGCATCACCTCTTGTCTCAATAAAGTTAACAACTGGTAGGTTTTTAGCGTTACTGTCTAAAATAAATTATAGCAAATCCACTCTATTCATAGTTGAGATATCACTCTATTAGGAAAGCATTGCAAGCTGTCTTAACAAGAACATGTCCAGAAAGGAGTTTGTAAACTGAAAATGTTCTGAAGTCTAGATTGGAAGTGCATGGAAAGAGAAAGGCTATAGGTTAAAAATACAACGAAAAATCACTTGTGTAACTAATCTGAGAGCACATTAGAAGTTCTATAAGTAGTGAGCCAGCTCAGCTCCAGTTGGATTTATTATCTCAGCTTCAACCTCTTTTCTACAACTGGTTTAGTTATAGAGTCATGTTCAAGGAGCACCCAGTATATTAACTGCAAATAATGTAAGCAGGCTCCAAAGCAGAAACACATGGGTATCAATGCAGCAGATTTGCCTGAAGTCCTGCTCTCAGGCAGATGACTCCTCCAACATAAATTACTTTCTGATTCTATTGCTTATGGAGACTCATGAAAACATGTAGCTTCCCACCAACATGCACTTCAACTAGTAAGCCATCCTGGACCCAGTCTTTCAGGGAAAGCAAAGTTAAAAAGAGGTCCCACAGGAGTCAAAACACAATTTCAAGTGCTACCATTGTGACAGATGATTTATGCACTGGAACAAGGGGAGTCCTATAATATGTTATTTAACTTTGCAATACAAATTACAGAAAGCTGAAACTATGGTTGATTTGGAACATAGGAATAGCCAATTAAATTGACATTTGGGCAAAGTCCATACAGACTTTAGCCAATAAGTGACAACAAAGCTAACTTCTTTTTAAAATTATATTAAAAAAAATTAATCAAGAAAAAATACAGAAAATGAAAACAAAGAAAGATATGAGACAATAGAAAACAAATATGAGTAGAGAAAGATTTGTCAAGCTTATGAGAATATGAATACAAACAATTACACAGAAAATATTCAAAAGATCAAGGGTGATAACTAGGTCTCTGGAATATGGGTATCTTCATAATTTTTCTATTTTCAATTATTTAATTAATTGGTTACTCACAATATTTATTTATCTTTACTCCAAAAGAACATACAACATCAATTTTTACCACACCAAGCATGACTACATCCATCGCTACCCCTTCCATAGCTACCACAAGAAAAAGACCCATGACCACTCAACCTAAGCCTACACCTGTTGCCTCATCAACTGCTACTTCAACAGAGACAGAAAAAGTAAGGTTCACCATACCATCCTTCAAGACCACTACCAAAAAGGAAATGACAACCACTTCAATACCTACTCAAACCACATCTCAGATCACAACTTTCGGCGAGCCTGAACTAACAACAGTGGGTAAATATCACTTTTTGATATCTGGCAGGTGAAGCCACCACTCACAAGACATATATCAATGCATTCCTTATAAAAAACCCAAGCATCCTTACTAGTTGTCTTAACACTGCAAATATATAGGAAAGGAATAGATAACTAAAGAAGTGTGATAAAAATGAAAATTTATGTTTCTTGCCAATGGAGCAAGCATCTGACATCTAAATACCATCTTAAACCTAACATTTCTCTTCGAGGCTATACTCTACACGTCCTTCAAATTTAAGCAAAATCTCTCCATGCTGCTCTTGAAAACATGACACATAATGTGTCTCCTCTAGCCATTGTAACAAATTCCCCCCCCAAAATATATTGAAAAACAGAAATTACACTTTGGGATGTCAGGTACTTCATACGCCAGCAAGGACAGTCTCTGTTGAGGCTGTATGACAATGTGATTTGCTAGGTTAGCAACCAAAACCAGAGGCTGGGACAGTGTGTGGGGTAAAGTCTAGTGTAGTAGGAGGGCAGGTGTAGACTATTTCCCAGTCCATGCATCTCCCACAAAATATTGTTGGGCTGTGCGCATCTGGGTCCTCTTGTGATGGCAATTACAACTTTCTCTGAGGAAGTACCACAACCCACTTAAACTAGGAACCTTACCAGCTCCCAATGACTACTAATATCCACTCCAGAGAGTGAGGGAACCCAAGCAACCACTTTGCACCACGAAGTCCCACTAGGTGAGAGGGAGCTGAGAGATTGCCTTGGCCTAAGACTCTCCTCCCCTCACCCAAGCTTTCCCAGAGTATGTTCCTGCCCAGTCTGGAACAACTTGGAGGAGAGACATGCACATCCAGAGAGGCTCTTCTTACCTCAGGAGCTCCAGGAAGAGGCAGGGGGTCCTGAATTCTCAGAGGGCACAGTTCAGGCCCAGTTCTTGCCCCATACTTTTTTGGGAGCAGCCATTTGCCCATTTCTCCCTCTTGCCCAGTAAAACTCAGTGGGTCCAGTCCTACCTTTCTTGCCCTGACTCATACCCTGGGGCTTCTGCCTGGGAATTGCCCAGCTCCTTTGCCTTCCCCTCTTGCCCTGCCACCCTTGATCAACCTGTGCTTTTCTCTCTGTAGTTGTCACCCACGGAAGACCAACGAAGTCACAGGCTGTGCAGCATCTGGTCACACAGAAGAGCACACCTGCCACATCCACCAGCAGCACTTCTGTCCTGAGAGAGACCAGCCCTGCCAGCAGCCCAGAAGTTCCACTGACAAGGATGTCTCCAAGTCCCAGCTCTTTATCTGCTGCCTCAGCTTCATCTGTTTTTTCTCCCTCCTCCACTGTGTCCTTGACACCATCACATCCTGGTAAGGGTCCCTCCTGCCCTTCCTGCTGCTATGCCTGCCCCTTCCAGCTCCCACCATTCTCTCCTAAGCAGCACATCCCACACAGGCTTCAGTTTTGTTATTCATTCTCTATTCCCACTGCCCTAGACATGGGACTCCTGGGACACAGGCAGTTCCTGGGACATGACCCAGCACATGACCCATAGCTAGCAAACAGAAACAAGCTAACACACAGACCCTTCCTTTACAGTGGTACCCTGAGAATGCACAGTGTGGGGAACAGAAGAAAGTGAAACTAGAAACTTATCTCTAGTTTACACCTCAGGATACTTTGGGGTGAGAGACAGAACACAAGGCATGCTCTCCATCCAGTGGACACCCAGGTCCTGACACAACCCTTACAATGTTGATCAACAAATGCCACCTCCTTAGCTAATGCTGACTCTGGGTTCAAAAGAGACAACAGTGGAGGGCGGGTAAGCTGTACGCTCAACTCAAGGCTAAAGTTCTCCCTCTTAGAACAATTGGGGTCCACATGTGTGGGTTGTCTTAGTGTTGAGCAGGACAGGCTCCCTTAATGGGATACCACAACATGCTTTGCCTAGAATACTTCCCAAGACTCAACCATTCTTTTCTCTCGTCCCTTTCTTTGTAGCAAGGGAGCCAACCAGAGCTAAGACTCCAACTAGTAAAGTAGTAACAGGTGAGTGCTCTAGTCAGGAGAGAGATGAGAGTCATCCATGACCTATGCCTGTTGTTTCAGTATCCTCAGCTCTCCCACGGATCCTTTCCAGCACTGTCTGCAATAGGCAAATTGTAGACTACTTGTCAACAAATGGAATCTCACATGACAGTAGTGGTAACACTTCCCCTATGAGGGGTTCCAGGAAGAAGCAGAAAGAGATAAATTACTAGAAAAAAATCTTTCAAAACCATCATAAACCTGTAATTCTCAGAAAAAACGGGGTGAAAATGGGGCACACTGGGAGTCATGTCCCCACTTATTCCTCTTCAGAAATACCACAATGAGTGAGACATGGTACTGATATTTTTCTGCCCACCCTATCAAAAAGTTCTACACAGCACCACGCACATGACCTGCCTTTAGAACTTACCCAGTGAGCATCAATTATGCTGTGCTTTCCCTCCAACAGCTTTCACCCGCAAAAAGACAACCGT
>VXAK01001235.1:0-25936 GCA_013399435.1 Arenaria interpres | reverse complement strand
TTCCCTGTCCTTCTTGAACTGGGGAGCCCAGAACTGGACCCAGTGCTCCAGATGGGGCCTCCCCAGGGCAGAGCAGAGGGGCAGGATGACCTCCCTCGACCTGCTGGTCACCCTCTTCCTGATGCCCCCCAGGATGCCTTTGGCCTTCTTGGCCACGAGGGCCCATTGCTGGCTCATGGTCATCCTGTTGTCCACCAGGACTCCCAGGTCTCTCTCCTCAGAGCTGCTCTCCAGCAGGTCACCCCCAACCTGTCCTGGTGCAGGGGGTTCTTCCTCCCCAGGTGCAGCACCCTACACTTGCCCTGGTTGAAGTTCATCATGTTCCTCTCTACCCATCTCTCCAGCCTGTCCAGGTCTCGCTGGATGGCAGCACAGCTTTTTGGGGTGTCAGCCACCCCTCCCAGTGTTGTGTCACCAGCAAACTTGCTGAGGGTACACTCCATCCCTTCATCCAGGTCATTGATGAATATATTGAAGAGGACTGGACCCAGTACTCAATAAATAGGTCTTGGGGGAAAAAAAGGGTATAACGGGTGCCCTTTGAGGATAGGAAGCGTGAAGATGTTGGTCTGGAGGAGTACTTGGGCGCCGTGCAGCGTGTTTCAGTGGGGCTCTGGGAAAATGGCATTTTGTTCTGTGTTTCAGATCGATTGGTGGAGTCAGCGGCTTTGCGGAAAGCCATAGAAACTGTGTATGCTGCTTATTTGCCAAAAAGTACCCATCCATTCCTATACTTAAGGTAAAGTAAGAGGAAGAAATGTAGCCTTTTAATACTACCTTGTAGGATATAGGCAGGGTGAGCGGGTTCAGAGGGACATTTATGTTCCTGATAGTAGCGTTAAGCATTGCACTGAGGTACTTCATTGCCAGACAGGGGATAACTAAATTGCATTAAAGAAATCTTAAGAAGATGGGCCTTATTTTTGGAAGTAGTGAGTGTCTACAGTTTCAGCATTAAGTCCTTTGATGTTACGGATGCTTTTCACTTCAGCGCATGAGTTACGCTAGGAATACAGCAGAGCATGTAGGGCCAGTTAGATTGTTTATTCCAAACTCATTAACCTTCTGCCTGGCTGGGGTTTGTATTTGCGTCCGTATTTTTAACAGTCGGCGCTCTTGGTGTGCTAAGGCAACAAAAAGAAGTGAACTGAATTGCATGCTGCTTACAGGAAATAAATAATCTTTTTAAAGTCAAGTAAGAGCAAAAATTGTACAGAAATTGTCCTTTAAAAATCGGAGAATATGACACAGAATGGAAAAAAATATGACATAGAATGTAATTGCTGAGCAACTGAATCTTGCCATTCACCGGTGAAACTCACTGATGTGCAGTGCTTTCTGTAGCCAGCGCTTTCTAACAGTAAAGTTCTTTTAATTGAGTTCCTGCTTGGGATTCTGGCGAAATGACAGGCCATCAGAAGTCATTAACTCATGAGAGACGCCGCCAGTCAAAGATATTTCTAAAAATTGTTTCGTAGTAGTACAATGGAGAGTTTGGTTGAAGCTTAAGCCGATTTTGTCGAGTTTGGAGTAGACATTTCAGAATATTTTAATACACTACAGTCAGATTTGTTTGGTATAACTATAGCAGGCTTCAAAACTATTTTGGCTTCTCAGCATGGAGTAATGCTCCCAAGTCTGACGCGGTTTGTACTAAACAAATTAGCGCCCTCTCTGCCATCCACGGGAAATTTGAGTTTAACTTCTTTTAACGTGTTTTCCAGCCTGGAAATAGCCCCCCAGAACGTAGATGTGAACGTGCACCCTACAAAACACGAGGTCCATTTCCTTCATGAAGACAGCATTCTCGAGCGCGTGCAGCAGCACGTCGAGAGCAAGTTACTGGGCTCTAACTCTTCGAGGATGTACTTCACTCAGGTGAGAATACACCTTTCAGGTGAGCACAGCTCCGCACTATTTCTGGATAGCGGATGCATTTCCTCACTTCAGCAGTACAATTTCTGCCGTGATTGATAGTCAGCGGTGTTATATTGGTAGCCTGAGATCTTTGCTCTGTTTCGGGGATGAAATTGCCTAATTACACCAACGTTAACGATGTGGCAGTGAACTTACTGGAGGAAACAGCGCACGTAAACGTTTTACATGCCTTTCTGTCCAGTATCTGTTCCGTCTTTTTTATTTTACAAGTATATTAGCCTTCACATGTGGTAAATTGTTTTCATTCTGCCTTGGTTTACGTGAAACGTGTGTGTCTGAGAAAATGGATTGTTGTATGTATTTGACAACACCTTGGATTTAATCTAAAAGAAAACGATCACGGAAAAAGATTTCCTAATCTCTCTTTATATAGAGCATAGTGCTTTTTTTACGGTTAACTATTTTCCCTGAGACAAGGGAATGCTAACTGCCAAGATGATAACATTCATGCTACGTGTATAGCAAGCGCAAAGCTGGCAGCCTCTTTAAAGCAGTCGATGCTGTGTTTGCGGGGCTTTAAAGTCACTTGCCTCTGAGCAGTTTTCATCTTTGTGATTAATTTGGTTTTTTTCTTGTTGGTGAATCTCTTGTCTTGACTTCCCCGTATCTGAACGAAGACGTTGCTTCCGGGGGCCGACTGTTCTTCCAGCGAGGTGGTAAAATCAGCAGGAAACTCTTCCGCCCTTGCCAAGGGGACCAGCGATAAAGTTTATGCGCATCAGATGGTCCGCACTGATTCCCGGGAGCAGAAACTGGATGCTTTTCTTCAGCCAGTGAACAACCCCCTGAGCACAGGCCCCACCGAAGGGACGACGGGGGATAATGCCGGACCTCCAGAAGGTGCAGTCAGGGCACAGGATGCTGAAATGGAAGATGTCAGTGACCTAGTTGAAATGGCAGATGTTCAGGAGGACACAGCGACGCCTGGGGGGCCGAGTGAGAGCGGACGCTTGTCTCCTGAGACAGTGCCTCCTCGGTAAGTCTCCTCGTTCCTGTGGTCATGCAAGCCTACCTATTTATTTCGTGGTGTGGCCCTGAAACTGAAGGGGTTGGGAGCAGAAGTCTTATGAGGAGAGGTTGAGGGAGCTGGGGGTTTTCAGCCTGGAGAAAAGGAGGCTGAGGGGAGACCTTCTGGCTCTCTCCAACTCCCTGAAAGGAGAGTGTAGCCAGGGGGGGTCGGTCTCTTCTCCCAAGTCCCAGGCGACAGGACTAGAGGAAATGGCCTCAAGTTACGCCAGGGGAGGTTCAGGCTCGATATGAGGAAGAATGTTTTCACTGCAAGGGTGATCAGCCATTGGACTGGGCTGCCCAGGGAGGGGGTTGAGGCCCCATCCCTGGAGGTGTTCAAAAGACGGGTTGATGTGGTGCTGGGAGCTAAGGTTTAGTGATGGTGTTGCTTTTTGTTTGTTGTGTGGGGGGTTATTTTTGTCAAAATTAGGTTGACAGTTGGACAAGATGATCTTTAAGGTCCCTTCCAACCTAGAAGATTCTGTGATTTTTCCTCATCTCTTTGGACTTCCGCTTTGCATTTTATTGAAAAATTTAACTGTCATCTCTGAACTGTAAATCACATGACTTGTGATTTTTTGTAACTGGACTGGAATACAGAAAGGAAGGAAGCGGTATAAATAATGACACACTTTTAGTTTAGGGACACTGATCTGTCTGTCTTTGGGAGGCCCTTCTTTTGTGGGAAGGGATAGAAACTGCATCACTGAATTTTGCAGACATTACCCTAGTAAAGATGGAAGTGTTATAATCTTTCCATAGCTCCTGCAGGAGCTGCTAGGAGAGGCCAAAGTCTTCTGAGGGAGTCTGGTCCCACTCCCCCAGCGTTACAGAAGAATAATAATGAAAAAAATCATTAATAATATCAACATTTATTATGTCCTTTAAAGCCCGGTTTGCTTGGTGCTTAAACAACAGATGTCTGATGTGGTTGGTATTAGAGAGTTGTAAATTCTCTTATGAACTAATTTTTCCTACCAAATTATGCCTTGGAAGTAAAATGAAACAGTTTTTTTTTTTCCTAGGAAGCTCTGGAAAACTTTCTGCATTTCCTGTGTTAATGCACAGCATGCAGACAGCGCATCCCATCTGTTGGAGTGTTTTCCCTTAGTGAGAAGAGAATTAACTATCATTCCTTTTTTTCTTTTTTTGGGCACTGCAGAAAGAGACCCCGGGAAGATGCTGAAGTAGAAATGGAGCAAGATGAGCCCAGAAAGGACATGACTGCTGCCTGCACCCCTAGAAGAAGAATTATCAATTTGACCAGTGTATTGACTCTCCAGGAGGAAATTAGTAACCAGGCACATGCAAGTAAGTGAGCCTTTTGGTTCTCAAGGTTATTGTTATTCTACCAACTAAATATGATCCCTGGAAAGGGTTATTGCACATTGGACTGGGCTGCCCAGGGCAGTGGTTGAGGCTCCATCCCTGGAGGGATTGAAAAGCCTGGTTGACCTAGTGCTTAGAGACATGGTTTAGTGATGGTTTTGATCAGAGTTGGGTTGATGGTTGGACTCTATGATCTGAAAGGTCCCTTCCAACCTGGACAGTGCTGTGATTCTAAGAGGAAGGGTGTAGTAGTGACCGACCAGCAATCTGACACGAACCGCTCAACCAAAAAAACCAAGGCAGAGTCACAAATATGCCATTATGGAATCATAGAATCATCTGGGTCGGAAAGGACCTTCAAGGTCACCTAGTCCGACCCCCCCGCAGTCAGCAGGGACACCCCCAACTAGACCAGGTTGCCCAGGGCCTCGTCGAGCCTCACCTTGAATATCTCCAGGGATGGGGCCTCAACCACCTCCCTGGGCAACCTGTTCCAGTGCTCCACAACCCTCATAGTAAAGAACTTATTCCCTATGTCTAATCTAAATCTGCTTTTCTCCAGTTTAAAGCCATTACCCCTTGTTCTGTCATTGACAGCCTTTGTAAAGGCTATCCTTCTCTTTCTTCCCCACCCCCTCAACTGTTTCAGATCTTCAGGAGATGCTCCATGATCACTCCTTTGTTGGCTGTGTCAGTCCTCAGTGGGCTCTGGCCCAATATCAGACTAAACTCTATCTTCTCAATACGACAAAACTCAGGTAAAGGAGCTGTTGGACTTGTTGGCAGTAGAAATAAGTACCAATTACCCAGCTAATTAGAAGGAAGAAAACGACAGGAAAACCAACGTTATTTTCTTGTTGCCTGTCCAAAAAGCCATGAGGCTGAAGACGAAGCAGTCAGTTCAGAAGGGTGGAGACAAGGCTGGGATGCTCGGGAAAAGTTGCAGGGAATGAGCGTCCTTAAAATGCCGGCTGCTGTATGGTGTGCTCGCAGACTGGGGGAAGGGAGAGGCGTTTTATTATCTTTGTGATCATCTGCAGCAGCACCCGGTCTCGCAGCACGCTGTGGATAAAGATGAGCAAGCGGAGGCTCCCGAAAAGTCATGTAAGACGTTGTATCCAGGGTGAAGAGAAGCTGCAGGACACCATCGTAACACCAAGTTTAGTATTTTTGCCTATGCAGCCTCACAGGGCCAGCTACCTAAATTTTGTAACAAATAAGAGAATATACTTAAGGTAGACAAGTGTATGGACTTCCAAGCTCCGATGTATTTCTTGCAGTAAAGAGGTTGAAATAGAAGGTGTTTGGGAATGAATTCATAGCGGCTGCGTGCTGGTGTCTGTAACATTTCTGCACCAGTGTGGCTCATGGTATCAGAAACCAAGAAAGAGATTTAACTGTAAACATCTAGATGGTGTTAACTAAACAGTTTAAGTAATATCCTTGTTAATAGGAAGGGATATGTCTGATGTGTCCAAGATGACCCTTGCTTTCCCCTCTTGATTATGGTAACTTGAAGATTCGTGATCCTGTCCGTATAACTAATTTTTGTACTTCAATTTAGCCAAGAACTCTTCTACCAGATACTGATTTATGACTTTGCGAACTTTGGAGTCTTAAGGTTGTCTGTAAGTGCAATTTTTACATTATATCCTATATAAAAAGACGTTATTTAAAAATTTATGTACAGTAAGCCTGTCCTTTTAGACAAATGTTGGGTTTTGTCCACTGTTTCATTTCTTTAACAGTAAGAATGGAACGTAGAAAAGTGTCAGTAATTTTGGAGCTGCTGCTCTAAGTTGTCATCCTGGCTGTTTGGCATTAGATTCTTGCTGTTGCTCATTACATTTGAACCTATAGTTAATTTAAATACAATGTTTATCCTGTGTTTATCCTGTAAATATCACAGCACTTTCCAGGATTGCAGACTACGCAGATTTCCATGAGAAATCCGTACACTTTAGGCTGATTATGATAAACAGAACTGTTTCCTCTGCGGGCCAGGAATGGTCTATTAAAATTAGCTTATATGTGAAGGAAGAAGCTATAGATTTCCAGTAGAGCGTGTTGATCATTAACACCATTTTGGCCTTCTCCATTTTTAGGAGCCAGCTCCTTTGTATGAGCTTTCAATGCTTGCTTTAGAGGATCCTGAAAGTGGCTGGACAGAAGAAGATGGCCCGAAAGAAGGGCTTGCTGAGTACATCGTGGAGTTCCTGAAAAAGAAGACTGAAATGTTGAAAGATTATTTTTCTCTTGAAATTGATGAGGTGACTGCCGCTGATACTTCTGACAGTGAATGAAGGGTGGACTTGGCAGCTTTAGATTTATGGTTGGACTTGATGATCTTACAGGTCTTTTCCAAAAGGCTGAGGGATTTGGGTCTTTTTAGTCTGGAGAAGAGAAGGCTGAGGGGGGATCTGATCAACGCCTATAAATACTTCAAGGGTGGGTGTCAGGAGGATGGGGCCAGTCTTTTTTCAGTGGTGCCCAGGGACAGGACAAGAGGGAACGGGCACAAACTGAAACATAAGAAGTTCCATCTAAACATGAGGAGGAACTTCTTTCCTGTGAGGGTGGCAGAGCCCTGGAAGAGGCTGCCCAGGGAGGTGGTGGAGTCTCCTTCTCTGGAGACATTCAAACCCACCTGGACACGTTCCTGTGGGACCTGCTCTGGGTGGACCTGCTCTGGCAGGGGGTTGGAGGAGATGATCTCCAGAGGTCCCTTCCAACTCCGTATCGTTCTTTGACTCTGTTTTGGTAACAGATACCTGCAGTAATTTGCTTGCAGTCCCTACTAAGAACTAGCTCTGGTAAGATTTAGGTGACTTACCCGTTCCATTAAAAATCCTCAAGACTTAAGCTGCTTTCAGAAGGGTGCTACACAAAGAAGTTTGTATTTAATTAGTTAACAAAGAAAATAACATAGTCCTCGCTTCCATAACTGGAATGCAGGTCTCTTCTCCAACAAGGGGTGCAGCTTAACCCACTCTCTAGCCAGCATCACTATTGCTCTCAATGTGTCTTTTTTTGGGTTGGGTTATGGTTTTTTTTCGGGGGTGTGTGGCCTAAATGCATCCCTTACTCCGTGCAAAACTGAAGTTTTGTCAAGCATCACATAACGCAGATGTTTCACTGAGATACTCTCCTGGGAAGTGAGGTCTGTGTAGTCGATGGCAAGAGGTAGAGGAGGCTGAATTCAGGCCTTCCTGCCTTAAATCCAGGCCTCAGGAAGTTAAACGCCGCCACTAACCCTCTTCCTGCAACGGCTGCCTGACACCGGGCTTCAAAATCTTGTCACTTCAGACGCCCCTAAGGCTCACCGAGTTTGGGAAGGATCCGTGTTACAATATGGAACAGGTTTGGTGCATTTACTGCAAGAAAGAACGTTCTTTTACTGAAGCAAGCGTTGCCTTGCAGGAAGGAAACCTCATTGGGTTACCGCTGCTGATAGACAACTATGTTCCCCCGCTGGAAGGACTGCCCATGTTCATCCTTCGCTTGGCCACGGAGGTAGAGTCTCTTAATGATTCTGTGCAATCACAAATTGCTGCTTCTGTTGAGGAAAGGACGAAGTGAAACAAGTTAATTCATCAGGAGCTGCAAAGGAAGGGCTGGGGTTGGTTAAATGCACTGTTAAACGCTGCAGACGCTTTTGCTGTGGTCATTGGTTGTGCTTTGCCTCTGCGTTCGTGACCACTGATTGAATGAGAATATATGTTGATTTGAAAGCCCGTATTCCTGCCTTCTTTTGTCGTTGTTCTATCCCTTTACCTCATCAGCACAAAAATGGCCGAGCCATTATGATGATTTTTCCATATTAAGAATCTCTATCGAGTCTCTGACTGCTACCCGCATTCTGGTTTGTGGTGGTTTTTTTTCTGTTGTACCAGGTCAACTGGGATGAAGAGAAGGAGTGTTTTGAAAGCCTAAGCAAAGAATTAGCCATGTTCTACTCCATCAGAAAGCAGTATATAATAGATGAAGCCAACCAGACAGACTCTCAGGTAAGGATACGTAACTAGGCATTTCAACAAAAAAACCCCCACTAACACCACACAGGAAGGTTCTTTTCTCAGCTATAGACTTCTAGTCCCAACTCTACTCTCAGTGAAGCAGAATCAAGTGGCAGCGTGGCAAGATGCTGAAAGGCTGTGCCTTAAATTTTCTATGTATTTTATATATTATATATGTTCAAAGTTTTATATGTATTAAGGGAACCTTTTAACTTTGGGTATTGCAGTGTATTTAGAGGCCAAGGACTCTTGTAATGTTGAGTTTGGGATGTTTTGTTTTTTTTTTAAACTGCTGAGCTGTAATAAAATTCCTATAGAAGACTAAGGATACATACAAACTAAAAATATTGTCTGCTTGTGTCCAAGCATCTGTTTAATCGCTCAGTTAATATAGAAGCCCATTCTGCAAGTGACTTTCCAGAGCTTAGAACTTGACTTGACTGTTCAGAATGAACTTCTCTAACACCAGCAGAATTTTACAATTGCTGTTTCTTAAGGAGTGCTCTCCTCTAGTAAAAGAGAATTTCAGTTTAATTGGTGGTTTTTTTTGGGATATTTTTTTTTCTTCCTGTATTTCAGAATGAAGACTCTGACTCTGCTTCAACAACGTGGAAATGGACCGTGGAACATGTTCTTTACAAAGCTTTTAGGAATCATCTTTTGCCTCCTAAACACTTCACAGAAGATGGCAACATTTTGCAGCTTGCTAACCTGCCCGACCTGTATAAAGTTTTTGAGAGATGCTGAGCTAGTACTTATTATAGACTGGTCCATTTTTTTTATAAAAAACCCACATTTGTGCTGCTTTGTGTTTTATTTATAGGATAAAGCTGGAATCTTGATTGAGGAAAGAAAAAGAGAGGATTTAAAATCATACTGACACGGTAGCGAATGGTCTGTTTTCCTTCTGTTGATCAAAGAATAAAAATAATCTTTTTAGCTCCGTCTAAACCCAACTAAAGTTTCTGAAAGAAAATCTCCACTTACGCTTTTGAGTTTCACTATGTAGGAATACACTAATAATTACAACGCGACAACCAGCTAATGGTAGCGGTTTGCACAACAGCTTGCTGGGTTTTGGGGGTTTGGCTTTTTTTCCCTCTTTGATTCTTCATTCAAATCTTCTTCTTGAAACAAGACTCATTTCAAATCTCCTTTCCAAGCCCAATAAAAGGAAAACCCCTCAAAATTTGCTGTGTTTCTAACGGTTCACAAGTTCAGCTTTTCAAAGCTAGGAAACCCCCAGGCTGAGCTGCTTTCTTGCCTCCTTGTTTAGCTGCTCAAATCAACTGTTACTCCTGAGTTGCAGGAAAGGGGAAGAATTGTATGAAAACAGTTGACACACATTAGTTTAGCTGAGTTAAACGTTTAACTCCAGATTCTGCTGTTATTTTATTGGGCTTTTTTTTGAGCACAGCTTGCATCGCCAAAACAAAATCAGCTTTTGAGAAATCCACCGCGACAGCTGGTATGGATTCCATCAGAATTCAGGCTCAAGGTCGTTTTTGTCTCGAGCTCCTGCCATCAAATTGTTGAAAGGCAGCAGGGTTCAGTCGTGCTACTTGGTTTCGGATCTACCTGCTGCCAGGGGACCTCACGCCAAAATAAGCAGGGAGCCTTCTTCAAGTGCAATTCTCCGTTCCTGAAAGGTGAGTCCGTGTTTCTCAAGGCAGAAGCAAGACCTTTCCCAAACTGGGAGACGTGGCTGCTTCACCCTGCCTTTACGGTAACAAGAAGAGCTTGGTTGGTTTATTTTCCCTACTCGTTGGTTGTGCTTGCAGGACGCTACGGCCAGAGGAACCATCCCCGAGGAGCTGGTGTTCTGTCCCCAAGGGCATCTTGGAGGTAAACCACCTCTGGGGTACACGGATAAGGCCGCCCACTTCAGAGCTGTTCCGGGAACAAGGTAAGTCAGCTTCACATGAACAATCTCTTTTGTGCTAGAAACCAAACAGGCAGTATTTTCTAAAAAAGAAGCTGGTGGAAAGTGCTTTTGGAAAAGCCTTTGGGGTTGCCTGAGGAGAGGAGAAACATCCTTGGGAAGAGCAGGACTGAACAACTGAGGTTTTGAGTCAAATTCACAGGTTTTTTACCGATAGCTTTAAGAGGAGTGAACAAAATTATTTCAGACTGTTTTAGCTCCTTTCTATACCAGAAGTGATGCATTTTAGACTTCCAGGAGGTACAACCTCTCAGGGCAGCAACCAGAACTCTTTGTGGATGCGCCAAGGGGAGTCATTTACTTGGCGAACTCCTCATGGATGAAAATGGGGCATCTTATGGAACTCCATAGACAGAGAACCTGATCCAGGCACCACGGGAAGAGAAGATGTTGGTTTAAAGGAGAGGTTTGCAAAATCTTTTATTGTGCATTTGCCATACGCTTACTCGCGTTTGGTGGAACAAAACAAATTCACAGGCACAAACGATTTTTGGCTTGTTCTGCTTTGCAGCTAATGATTTTGTATTAATCTCCCTTTCCTAATTTTTCTGAGTAGTGAACTGCAGGAGGAGCCAGGCACCAAGAACAGGTTGCATTTCTTAGCTTTCCAGAGGAATTCTGTATTGCAGACTGAGTGACAGGACAAGAGGAAAGGGGCACAAACTGGAACATGAGAAGTTCCATCTCAACATGAGGAGGAACCTCTTTCCTGTGAGGGTGGCAGAGCCCTGGAAGAGGCTGCCCAGAGAGGTGGTGGAGTTTCAGTCTCTGGAGACATTCAAAATCCTCCTGGACACGTTCCTGGACATTCAAAACCTGCTCTGGGTGGACCTACTTTGGCAGGTGATGATCTCCAGAGGTCCCTTCCAACCCCATGTGATTCTGTGATTGAGGAAGGTGTTGAAATGAAGTCACACACCCAGATGAAGTTCATGGGTTTAATGGAATTTTTGACCTCCTATCCTAGACGTGTTTTTCTCATCAAGCTAAATATTTGTTTAGGAACATTCCAGCATTGTTAAACGACAGGGTTTGATACATATTTTTTTCCTTCTAATGATTTATTCTTACCTGCATCCACTGAAACAGATCTTGAATATTCTGAAGTGACTTGATCTTGGCTTTTTTTTTTTTCCATCCAGCAGTCACTGAAACCAGTGTAACTGCTTACTGCCTTCACTGTGTACTCATCTTCCTACTCTTCTAGTCATACACTTAATTCTTGGGAGCAAAAAGGCAGGTGATGATTTTACTGTTAAAGCTCGATAGCGACTAAGGTGAAATAAAATAGTTGTGAAGGTATTCTCAAAATATCTGCTTCAACCTAGCTCTTGCAGACGACAGTAAGATCGCTTTCATCTCCATCTCTTCCTCCCCTTTCCCCTCGTGCTGCCCCCAGAGTGGTCTTTCTTTGGTGCTGTAGCCTCAACTCCCAACAGGAGTCACGTTCATGACTCAAGCCTGCTTTTAAGGATCTCCCAGCCCACTTGGAATGTCTCCTTCCCAAAGCTGAAAAGAGAAAAGAAATCCTGCATCCACACAGGCATCCAGCTGCAATTCCTGGGGCTCATCAAGCTCAAGGCTGTGAGTTAGAGACAGGAAGGAAGACTGAGAAAGGGGAATCCGATGTTTAAATGCTTTAAGGACTAGCTTTTAGTTTGTGCTTTTAGTGGGAAAAAAAATATTGTAAATTGAAAACAGTTACTACTGCTTCAATGAAAAGCTGTGACTTTTCATTGTCAGAGACAATGAGCAGTGGTTGTAGCTACAAGTACATTCCTCTTCAGGCAGGAATTAGGTGTTACCGAAAATAGGCTGGGGGCAGAGGGGCTGGAGCTGCCTGGCAGGAAAGGACCTGGGGGTGTTGGTCGCCTGTGGGCTGAAGATGAGCCAGCAGTGTGCCCAGGTGGCCAAGAAGGCCACCAGCATCCTGGCCTGTGTCAGGAACAGCGTGGGGAGTAGGACTTGGGAGGTGATGGTCCCTCTGTAGTGGANAGGGGGGGTCGGTCTCTTCTCCCAAGTCCCAGGCGATGGGACAAGAGGAAATGGCCTCAAGTTGCCCCAGGGGAGGTTCAGATCGGAGATTAGGAAAAATGTTTCCATGGAAAGGGTTCTTAAGCCTTGGACTGGGCTGCCCAGGGCAGTGGTTGAGGCCCCATCCCTGGAGGGATTGAAAAGATCCATAGATGTAGTGTTGAGGGACATGGTTTAGTGATGGTTTTGATCAGAGTTCAGTTGATGGTTGGACTTGATGATCTGAAAGGTCCCTTCCAACCTGGACAATTCTATGACTCTATGATTCTAAGTTTACACTTAAAATCTGTATCTGAGAATACCTTTCACTTACACTCCGGTGGAATGACTGACTCCCTCCCTTTCGCTGCTGAGGTAATATCGCAGTTGGCAAAGGCTCACCTACTCCAGTTTCCTCCTCGAACCTGAAGAACATCCACCACCACTACAGGAGCCGGAACGAAGTTATTTCAGAAAGCTCCTGGCATCCTTTTGATCATCACATCTGCAACAAAGAAGTGATGTTCCACTCCAGCTCACGCTGCGTCCCTACCGGCAGCCAAACGGCACCGGAACAATGTGTGCAAACTGGAATCCTCGCTTCCCCACAAGAAATAAAGGAGCGGTTCGTGCGGATTTTCAGTTTATAACAACGAGAAAATATCACCGTGCGTTACACATTTTAACGTTTTTATTTTAGAAAGTGAACATACCCATTAAAAAAAATAACGCACGGAGTTAAAAAAAAAAAAAGTAAACATAAAACTAATGACAAATTTGCAATAACATAAAATAGTTTTACCTCGTGAGTCCCAACAATCATTAAATATACTTTCATCATAGAGAAGTTTGACTTCATTATATTACCGGTCTCTTGATTAGGTACACAAGACAACACGTTCCAGTAATTACCTAGTCATTAGAAGATCAACTTCAGGAATCACTGAATAATAATATACATCATGGACAAATATTTTCATACCACCTGGGAGGCAACCTAATATACACACGTCAACAAGGTACAGCTTTGTGAGGTATCACAGTACACGGGAACCGCTCCCTTTGCTCTCTAAGGAACACGTTCTCCTCTCGGCAGCTCCACCAGCAAGTCGGCCACAGACTCCGTTGCCAGTTTCCAAACCCCAACAACTTCCCTCAGAGATTTTTCTTTCTGTAACAGGTGAGCCGGGTCAGGATGAACGAAGACGCCCAGCGGAGAAAACATACTGAAAACGGGGAGGCTGAAAAGAAAGAGTCATCCGCCCTATAGAAGATTTCAAATCAGAAGCTTCAGCTTCTCGAGAACATTCAACACCTCCCCTAGCTGGAGTTTTGCCACGTATGAAGTGAAATGCAAGGGGCAAGAGAATTTAAAAAGTCAAGTGATTTCCAAAAGAAGGAACTCACAGCTTATATTTAACCTAAGTACACTACAAAAACCTTGCTGCGATGTAACCCATTTGTAGCATTAAACAGATTAAGGAGGAAAAATACCAAACTGCAATCTTCAAGATGAATATATAGTTGTCCTAGACCTACACTCAACGAAAACCTCTTCCTAGCACTCCTGCATCGCCATCTCCAAAGAAGTATCTCTCCCCACTTCCAGACAAAGGACCTTTTAACGTCTAGTCCACCACCTGTCCTTTCCAGGACAGCCAACAAATAGATGTTGGAGGTGTTCCATCCCAAACCTGCAGCCTTTTATACGATACTCCCGACCCGCTTCCTCCTGGGCCTGGCTTTATCAGAACTCTCAAGAACCCAGCAGGATTTCCTTTTGAAGGTAGCTAAGACAGACAGACTGGCTTAAAATTATTTGGGAAGGAACTAATAAGATTTTTTGTAAGTATTTTTAGGACTATTCAGGTTCTATAGGAAGGAATTTACCTGCTTTTTTCATATTTGCTATACAACTGGTTTTTCACTGTCTTGTTTTTCTTCAGAGTCTTCATCAGATCCTGAAAAAAGAAGACAAGAATGGTGTTAGATCTGTCGAGAGGAGGGGGGAAAAGGAAAAAAAAAAGCAGACCCTCACTGGTAATGGTTTATCAAAAGGACAAGGGGTAATGGTTTTAAATTCAAAGAGGGGAGATTTAGGTTAGATAATAGGAAGAAATTCTTTGCTGTGAGGGTGGTGAGAGCCTGGCCCAGGTTGCCTAGAGAAGCTGTGGCTGCCCCATCCCTGGAGGGGTTCAAGGCCAGGCTGGATGGGGCTTGGAGCAACCTGGTCTGGTGGGAGGTGTCCCTGCCCAGGGCTGGGGGGTTGACACTGGATGATTTTAAGGTCCCTTCCAACCCAAACCGTTCTGTGATTCTATGACTTTCACCTGGAATCGTTAGTTACACTCGACATTGTCTTAGTGCTTTGTCATCCCTAGATGGAGCTCTAAGTCATTCATTCATGCCATGACGCTCAGCAACCACAGAGACAGCCCTTAAACACAAACATGTCACCAAGGTGTGTAAGTCTATAATGCAAGATAGGCAAACGTAGCTCTAGCAATTAGCAGATATTAATACTTTAAATATATAACATAATACAGCACAGCTTTACAGAAGAGATTTACGTTTGGGGGTAAAAGAGACTGACATAGGATTTTGGGGGTTCACGCTGTGTCCTCAAATAGCTCCAAGCCATTCAACCCATAAAGAAATCACTCATTTCCTTGAAACGCCTGCGAACGCGTTCTCAAATCTTGCAGTATTTTCCATTTATTGTTTGGCTTCCTCAGCTCACATCTCAAGCAGAACAAAGCACACGATACGCAGAGTTAAGATTTAATTAACCCTCAATTTAATACACCCACACAGAGAGCCTTTTTACACAGAGAGGGCTTTTTTCCTTTTGTTGGGATTATGGAAAAGAGTCTCGGAAATGTCAGTTGGCTTTAGAGCAGTTTCGGGTTCACCCTCTATCCTAAGATCCCGTAAAGCTCCAAGTTTAGGCTGGATTAAATAGCGCGTTGCTGCATCAACTCTAGTAAGAGATCACAGAACCATCGAATATCTCACGATGAAAGGGACCCATGAGGAACATCAACGACAGAAAGAAAGAATAACCACCTCCTTGCAGTTGCGGTACCATTTTCTTTCAGCCTTCTCTTGTTTTTAACACCTTTGGGGCACGTCAGAAGACTCTACGGGTATTGTAGTTCATCTGATGGGTAGTAACTAAACTGAATTGCTCAATAAAAAATAATCTTTCATTTTAGGACTGTGAAGTACAATCTCTCAGCTCTCTGGAAGGTCACAGAATCACAGAATGCTGTGGGGTTGGAAGGGACCTCTGGAGATCATCTAGTCCAACCCCCTGCCAGAGCAGGTCCACCCAGAGCAGGTCCCACAGGAATGTGTCCAGGTGGGGTTTGAACGTCTCCAGAGAAGGAGACTCCACCACCTCTCTGGGCAGCCTCTGCCAGGGCTCTGCCACCCTCACAGTGAAGAAGTTCCTCCTCATGTTGAGATGGAACTTCTCATGTTCCAGTTTGTGCCCGTTCCCTCTTGTCCTGTCACTGGGCACCACTGAAAAAAAGACTGGCCCCATCCTCCTGACACCCACCCTTGAAGTATTTATAGGCCTTGATTCAGATCCCCCCTCAGCCTTCTCTTCTCCAGACTAAAAAGACCCAAGTCCCTCAGCCTTTCCTCAGAGGAGAGATGCTCCAGGCCCCTCCTCATCTTTGTAGCCTCTGCTGTCCCCTCTCCAGCAGATCCCTGTCCTTCTGGAACTGGGGAGCCCAGAACTGGTCCCAGTGCTCCAGATGGGGCCTCTGCAGGGCAGAGCAGAGGGGCAGGATGACCTCCCTCCACCTGCTGGTCACCCTCTTCCTGATGCTCCCCAGGATGCCCTTGGCCTTCTTGGCCACAAGGGCCCATTGCTGGCTCATGGGCATCCTGTTGTCCACCAGGACTCCCAGGTCTTTCCCCTCAGAGCTGCTCTCCAGCAGGTCACCTCTAACCTCCCCAGGTGCAGCACCCAACACTTGCCCTGGTTGTCCCAGAAAGAAAACTCAGTTGGTTTCTTTAGAAAAGGCAAGTAGTTCTTTTTTCCCTTTACCCATCCCCCACCTTGCCCTCTGAATGGGGTGAAACGTGCAGGAGTTTAACGACAAGATGAAAAATCTCTCATTACAGGAACATCACTACCTGCTACTGATTCAGGAGGAGAATAGAACTGCCCATCGGAGAGGACTCCTGGGTGAAGAAGAGCTGCTCGTTCAGAAGCATCCTGTGCTATCAAAAATCCTAAAAGGGAAAATAAGAAAAAAAAACCACAATTCAACATTTATGTCTTCTGTTTGAACTTCAGGCCCTTCCGGAGCCACGCTCCAGCACAGCAGAGGTACCCTACACGCGAATTCAGGAATCCTTCCTTCCACTACGTGCAACTACGTGTTTAGGATGTGGACGTAAATTCATCAATATTCACTGGCTGAATGAAACTTGGAAATCTATTTGTAATGATCAACAACCTGCTGGCGTCTCCTCTTCCTAGAAGAGGACAACCAGACATTTACTCTATGCGTTACCCAGAAAATAAAAGTTTACAAGCCCAAGTCGGTTAAATTTTCACGCCTCAAGCATCCAAAAGACGTACGTTCCCAAGTGCTCGACAAACTGCTGATCTGGCCCTTGTAACTTTTAACTTTTCCTCCCAAAATTAATTAACCCCCCTCCCCTTGTTTGAAGGCGTACGTTCCTTTCCACAAAAAAGAGTCATTATGTTGTATGATTTCATCTTTCCCACAGCTTTTCAAATTCCGAGAAGCTGAAGGAAGCGTTCTTCTGCCGACGGAACGGTGCCAGCCGCGGCGATCGAGGGGAAATATCAAAAAGCTTACTGTTTTCTTCTTCAGCTTCTTGGGGTAACACTTTAAAGTCCAAGAACCACGTTTCGATCCAGGCGAGTATGAAGGAGATGATGGGCAGCACGTAGCCAAAAGCACCCTGTGAGAACAGCTTGAAGGAAACAAAAAACCACGCGACGTTATAGAAATTCCCCTGAAGAATCTTGCTTTTGGAAAAAAAAAACAAAAAAACCCCAAACAAAATAAAGCAAAGATTGGATTAGAATATATACCTGTGAAATAATTACTTTTGCTAATAAAAAGGCACTGGTCACTGCTGTTGTGAACTGAAAGAGACAGGGTAAGAACAGTTAAAACTCATATTTTCTCATTTCTGCCATTATCTATCAGTTGCAACTTTATAAATATTTACCAACAACGGCAAGATCACAGATTAAGAAAACGTAACAAGTAAGATACAATTAACTTAAAGTGCTATTCAAATAACCTCCTTGATAAAGATAACTTTTAAATAGGGACAGCTCAAAAAAACAAAAAAACCACAGCAGACAGGCTGAGTTTTATAAATTGGGATCTTACTGTATAAAGAAGATGCACTATTTTATTCACCAAGTCCCTTAAAAAAACCAAACCTCTACCCACGTATTTGGGAAAAATCCGACAGCGATTCCTCCAAAAGCTTTTCACTACCATCCAACTCTAAAGATCTGTTTCAAGCAACAAAACATCTGTGCAGGGGGAAATTTGAATTAATATTTGGATCCGTTTTCCCCGGTATCACTGTGTGAATCGCTTCAAAGACTTGAGACTCCCTGATAGATTTTAAAAACGGCGGGCTGAAAAAAAACCAACAACCAACCCCAAAAAAAGCAGTGGGCACGTAGTAAAGTAAAGCTTCTAACTCTGTTGGTGCATTTGGGTCCAGGAATTCTTTAAATAATAGCAGAACCTCACCAGCTTCTGGTGAGCACGGGGAGGATTTGAAGATAAATGGCTTTAAGATAAAAGGCGAAACCTTCAGCGAAGGTTTACGTAGCTAATTAATCGCTTACTGCCGCCGTGGGTTCACTCTCACCGCCTCACCGCCGCAGGGAGTTGGAGGGTGGCACTGGAGGAACTACTCGGAAGTTATACAAATAAGAGTAAGGGATTTTGAGAGGCACACGCTTAGAAATAAACACAGAGCAGCAGTTACTACTGTATACGTGTGCGCGCGCCGTGCTGACAGCACAATCTCAAACAAATCACGGCACGGCGCGGCATCTCAGCCCACCGAGCGCCTCAGCCCGCTGCGTGCTGCTCGCGTGGAGAAAGTTCTACGTGAAGACTTTCTACAGGCACCTACCAGGGTCTAAGGGGAAAAAAATATCTCTCGGATTTATAATGTAGCACGCCAGCACCGTGCGGGTTGTATTGCAGCGCATAGCATCGATGGTGGAAGCAGGAATTGCTCACCAAGTTTTGTGTTTGTGATGGCCTACAGTTCTCGAGAACTTCCCTCCTAAGAAGGGCCGCACGGTCTGGATTGGAGCGTGAAGCAATCACAGAATGAACGATACGGGGTTGGAAGGGACCTCCGGAGATCATCCAGTCCAACCCCCCTCCCGAAGCAGATCCACCCAGTGACCACTTAAAACTTTCAAAAAAATCTAAGGATGTGGGAGCGAACGGACAGCCGGATCTCTGCTCCAATAATGCAAATCCTCCTTTTTGAATACAGTTCACTATTTAAAATGCAAATACATTTCAAACATTAATTAACAAGTCAGAGGTAGCAAGCGGTTACGACTCGCCACCCATGCGGGGTTCAAAATAAGTCTTTAATTTGTATTAACACGATACCTAACGAAGACCGCACCCCACTGTGCTATTAAATTCTTGTCTTTAGGCTGAAAAATCTCCCAGTTTTTCATCCGTTACTGTACAGCAGATTTATATACATATATATATATAGCATCGAGATGATTCTTAACATGCAAACGTTAAGAGGCATCTAAAATTGTGGCCGTTTGATCCATTCTAATTAAGACTCCGTTATGCTTGGCTACTACTCACAGCTATCGCCCACCAATGGCGCAGTCTGCACATTGCATAGGCAAGTATTAACACCTTAAACCGAAAGACTGCCAGTAGCTACAGAGAAAGGAGAAAAAGATTTGTCGGTTAATTCGGAACACAGAAGCAGCACAAGTTTCTCAGCTCACTCGAAAACGCGAACCGCTCACAAAACAACTCGAAAGGGGACACTCTTTAAGTTCTGTTATTGAACAAAAATAGCCACCGCTTACAAAACAACTCGAAAGGGGACACTCTGAGCTCGGTTATCCAAAACCAAGTTTGAATGTCTGCTTATAAAGCAGAAATAGAAGATATTTTCCCATTTTTAAAGCAAATGGCACCGCTCACGTGCCTGCGCAGGCTCGAATAGGCCAGCACATGCGTCATTCCACAAATAAGTGGAATATATAATAAGCAAGTGGAATAAAGCTACACAAAATATGTTAACAAACATTTTACCTGGCTGGAATCTAAGCAGTTCAACCTGGAGGCAGTTGCCCCAGCAAATACCTTGAGCATCACCGGGCACCTCATGATCTTAGCGGTGTGTGCTACTGCGTGAGAATATCTTAAAAAAACCCCGTAAATCGTTCACAAACGAAATGGGAAAGCGGGAAGAATTTTTAAAATCTCTTTTCTTCTTACTAAATGTTTAGAATTTATTGAAATATTAACGTTGCAACAACCAATTCTTCTTTACGGAAACGCCCGCAATAGCAAGGCGCTCCAGGTATTTTGCAGTAAAGAAAGGTAAGTTCTGGGGTTTCTAGGGCAGAAAATGAAATCAATATCAGACAGAAGAGATTTCCAAATTGGGCACCCCAGCCCTCCGTTTCCTTTTGCTTATTCTTTGATACTAGGTTGCCTCCAACTTGTTTGAAAAGATGTGTTCGGGATCTAAAAAAAAAGCGAAACAAACGCTTGAAAATGAAGAGAAATCGAGGACAGGCCACGGGCAGGGGGTAAAACGAACCCGTTTCATCTCAGGCACATCTGTACCTTGCAGTGACGGGCAGCAGGAACAGGAGAAATCCTGGCTAAGCCCACAGATGATTTTTGCAGAATTCAATGAGCTACTCCCTCGCGAAGGAGTAGAAGTCTCTTATTTTGCATTACGTGGGTTTTAACCCTTTGTTCAACGAGAGGGCACAATAATTTTCAGAGCATCAACGTCTACGGATAGGAGATCTGTGTTCGGGATCTGGTTTTTTTTTTTGCTTTCTGCAGTTAAGGTGTCTCATGCGTCTGGTACCTCACTCCGTTCGGGGCAGCAAACAGCCAGGAGGAGTCTCTACCCCAGTTTCCAAGGGGGACTATGGATATCGTCACCAATACAAACCCCCCGACACCAAACCGACTCGTCTCCGCCAGGCAAACAAGACCCGGCAGAATGAACGATCCCGTAAAAAACGTGAGGCCCTTCAAAAGAACGTTGGTTTACACAAAATTACGTTACAGCTGGAGGACTCTTGGTCTTGTCCTCGTAACGTGTATCTTTATATGACATCGGTCTCACATTCCTGAGTTGTTAACCTGCTTTTCCGCGCCCCTCAGAGGAGCAGCAGCGATTTAAGGGTGCCCGAGTATCTCTATCCCCAGGCTCCACCAGCCCGCTCTCAAAGCAAGAGCCCTAGACAGGTCAAATTTGGAAAAATCATCAAGGAAAGATCAACCCTTCCACAGGACTCAAACTGGGGAACATCTGTGGCAGGAGGAACATGGGAAAACTATACTTTTGCTACTTTCCTTTCTTTTTTTCTGAAGAACACTTACAAATATATCAAAATATGAAGAAGAGTAGTCATATTGTAGGACTTCTTTCTCCAAGGTAGTCTCAATGCCTCCTTTTACCTGCAAAGAAACAACACCACACACGGCTTTAGAACAGGAGTTAATGAAGCCAAAATACACCCAAATCCAAAGGGTGAAATAAATAGGTCCCCACTGATGTACAAAAACAGCATTACACTAAGTCCAAAGGACATAGACGCTAAAAAAGCCAATTTCACAATTAAGGTCCTTATTTGCTTTTCAGGATTAAATACAATTTTCAAAGTGAAACCATTTAGGATTATCACCCGGCCTATGCAAGCTACATTTCAGACCGTCCCAAAATAAAAGCAAACAAGTTGTTGAGAGAGGGAGAAACAATTAAATGCAAGGTCTGTTACACAAATTCACGGAGCATCCTCATAAACAGGATCAAAAAGCCAGCCTGAAACTAGCTCTAGTTAGAATAGAATCATAGAGTTGTCCAGGTTGGAAGGGACCTTTCAGATCATCCAGTCCAACCATCAACCTCACTCTGATCAAAACCATCACTAAACCATGTCTCTAAGCACTAGGTCAACCCGGCTTTTCAATCCCTCCAGGGATGGGGCCTCAACCACTGCCCTGGGCAGCCCAGTCCAAGGCTTAAGAACCCTTTCCATGGAAACATCTTTCCTAATCTCCAATCTGAACCTCCCCTGGCGCAACTTGAGGCCATTTCCTCTTGTCCCATCGCCTGGGACTTGGGAGAAGAGACCGACCCCCCCTGGCTACACCCTCCTTTCAGGGAGTTGGAGAGAGCCAGAAGGTCTCCCCTCAGCCTCCTTTTCTCCAGGCTGAACAACCCCAGCTCCCTCAGCCTCTCCTCACAAGACTTGGGCTCCAGACCCCTCACCAGCTCCGTTGCCCTTCTCTGGACCCTCCAACTCCAGATTTCTGCTACTTCTTCTCTCCCTCCCCTCTATGGCTACCTGACAAATAGCTTTCTAAATGTAACTTCCCCTTGGTTGCTCTGCTGCATCAGGAGTGATCATCTCTCTCCAGCACAGATAAGGAAAATCAGCTTCCCCTCCTCCAAGCTGCTCCCTGCATGGCTGCATGAGCACCATGTTAACCTAAGGATGAACAAAGAACCATCACAGCCTTGATTTAGTGTTTCCTCAAGCTGACATGAAGCTGTTCCCTGAAGTATTTGAAAATAAATTACACCTACACACACTGTATAATGATGACAAAGTGAAAACAATACTTACAGGAACTCTGGCAGCAATTAGTATCAGAGATGGGTTCCGGTTGGCAGGGACCTTAAAGATCATCCAGTTCCAACCCCCTGCCCTGGGCAGGGACACCTCCCACCAGACCAGGTTGCTCAAAGCCCCATCCAAGCCTGGTCTTGAACCCCTCCAGGGATGGGGCAGCCACAGCTTCTCTGGGCAACCTGGGCCAGGCTCTCACCACCCTCACAGGAAATAATATCTAATATCTCATCTAAATCTCCCCTCTTTCAATTTAAAACCATGACCCCTCATCCTACGGCTCCACTCCCTGATCAAGAGTCCCTCCCCATCTCTCCTGTAGCCCCTTCAGGTACTGGAAGGGGCTCTAAGATCTCCCTGGAGCCTTCTCTTCTCCAGGCTGAACAACCCCAGCTCTCTCAGCCTGTCCTCATAGGAGAGGTGCTCCAGCCCTCTGATCATCCTCATGATCATAATTAAACCACATATCCTAATGACTAAAAGTAGATGCAATTGAGTAGATATTATGTTCATGAAAGCTTAAAAGTAAGAAGTTTTCATTTAAAGAGATGCAAATACGTGAAATAGAAAAGAGCAACTTATTAACCACTCCTGAAGTGAATAAAGAAATTAATAAAGTCCAAGGGTACTGAAAAGACAACTCACATTTAATTCTATTATCCACAGCAAGGTGACGAATAAGAGATCAAATGTAACAAACAAGCAGAAAGTCCTTCTAACATCTGATATGCCTTTCTTCTCTCTGCCTTCGTATGACTCGATCCTTGCCATCAGATGCGTTGGGTTGATGGAGTGGACATCCCGCAAGGAAGGACAGGATTCCACACTGCTACCGTGAGCATTTTCTGCATCACCTGGCACCCGGTTCATCCTGGGGTTTGCTTAGAGTGGTCTTCTTCCAGTTTCACCATCACTAGAAGGTTGATCCATATAGGAAGAGTTTCTAAACAAACAAAAAAAACCAAAAACCCAAAACGCGTTAGTCACCCAAACCCCAGTTCCAGTAGGTGTTTTCATCTTACCACGTCAGTTCCCTTTTTGTCAACTGACTAAGAGAATTTGGCAAGTAGGATCCAAACATTGTTTTTTAAATAAGAAATATCTAGGCCCTCTACATTTCTCCGAGGATTTGTGAAACGAGAATTCACGTTCAATTAGAGCAGTGGGAATAAGGGAGCGAGGTGCTCCAAATATAAGAAGTTCCATCTAAACATGAGGAGGAACTTCTTCACTTTGAGGTGACAGAGCCCTGGAAGAGGCTGCCCAAAGAGGTGGTGGAGTCTCCTTCTCTGGAGACATTCAAACCCCACCTGGACACGTTCCTGTGAGACCTGCTCTGGGTGGACCTGCTCTGGCAGGGGGTTGGAGGAGATGATCTCCAGAGGTCCCTTCCAACCCCATAGCGTTCTGTGATCCTGTGTCTGGATTGAGAAGCCTCCGTTCTCCATGTTGTTAGAGCGAGATCACTAAATGGAAAGGAATAAAAAGCACGACGCCGTGCATCTTCAAGGCTTCCGATTCTGACTTAAATGCTCCCGATACGAAGCCAACTTAAAGGAAGTTCATAAACATACAATTCCTGAAAACCAGCACTTTTGGCTGCCAGCACATCCAGAGCTGACACAACCGAAACACTAAAAGTCTATTAAACCCCATGAATGCTGCAGTAATCGTTCTAGAAGGGAAATACACTAATCTAGAGATAAATTCAGCTGTTATGACAACTTACGCGGCCAAACAGGGTCTCCCTGAAAAAACTGTATGCAACCCAGCGGTGAAAGGCAATGCAATCACCCTAAGTCTCTTCTGACTGCACGGCTTTAAAAAGAAATTAATTCAGGTTAAATTTCTTACAAAAGTGGAGCGGTTTGATGTATTATTCACTACATCGCTCCAGGAGAACCATTTTCCAATTAAAGCTTCTAGAAATAGCTGGCTAAGGAGGTCACGAAGGTTTCAAGGAAAGCACAAACCATCTAATTTTATGCAAAATGCTCATTAGATTAAGCTATACATCCTGCAATGCAAATCGCATCAGACAAGCTTCCGTAACGGGGAGGGGGGAATAGCTGTTTTGATATTCAAGAGGAAAACTTTGTCTCTTCCCGTGTGGGCTGTCTTTCAGCAAAGCCCAGGACGGAAGGAGAAACCCTTCCCGCTCTTCTATTCCGAGAGCGTTCCAGCTCCAAGCCTGCGAGAACACAGTCGGCCAAAGCACAGGAGGAAAAGCAGAGAGGGGGTTCTGTAGCACACCCCTCGGCAACCACGAGGATACGAGGGGAAAAGGGAAGGTAGGGTAGGGGAAAGCCAGGGCACACACGTTGCAGCCAAGGGCACAGCCAGGGATGGCCAACGGCTTGGTCAAGTGGCCCGTGACAGCCTTCGGGTAGTTCATTCTGCTTCTCTTGGGCTACATCATGAGAGCGGTAACAGATTCGCACTCAGAAACTACCTTCTCAGCTGAGTCTCTGCCAGAGGGTAACAGAGGAAAACCGAGCCAGTATCAATCACCATCTTGACCAGCAGGTGGAGGGAGGTCATCCTCCCCCTCTGCTCTGCCCTGGGGAGGCCCCATCTGGAGCACTGGGGCCAGTTCTGGGCTCCCCAGTTCATGAAGGACAGGGAACTGCTGGAGAGGGGACAGCAGAGGGCTACAAAGATGATGAAGGGCCTGGAACATCTCCCTTACAAGATGAGGCTGAGGGACTTGGGTCTTTTTAGTCTGGAGAAGAGAAGACTGAGGGGGGATCTGATCAACGCCTATAAATACTTCAAGGGCGGGTGTCAGGAGGATGGAGCCAGTCTTTTTTCAGTGGTGCCCAGGGACAGGACAAGAGGAAATGGGCACAAACTTGAACATAAGAAGTTCCATCTAAACATGAGGCGGAACTTCTTTCCTGTGAGGGTGGCAGAGCCCTGGCAGAGGCTGCCCAGAGAGGCGGTGGAGCCTCCTTCTCTGGAGACATTCAACCCCCACCTGGACACGTTCCTGTGGGACCTGCTCTGGGTGGCTCTGCTCTGACAGGGGGTTGGACTACAGGATCTCCAGAGGTCCCTTCCAAGCCCATATCAGTCTGTGATCTAGTCCAACTGCCCGACCACTTCAGGGCTGACCAAAAGTTAAAGCACAGTACTAAAGGCATCGTCCGAGTGCCTCTGAAACACTGACAGGCTTGGGGCATCCACCACCTCACCAGAAAGCCTTGACAGAAAAAGACCTTAATTTTGAACAGAACAGGAGTACAAATAATCAATAGTTTCTTAGAAGATCTCAAAGGGAAGCCCGCATGGCGCTGCACACCAGAAAAGGTCGTGGCACTGTACCTACCTCAGGACCTTCACGGGGCACTACACAGAGCCAGCGTTTCCCTTTCTACACACAAATACCATTTAACTTTACGCTTGCAGCAGAGAAGGCAAATCCTAAAGGATTTAGGAGTACCTCTTAAGTAAAAAGGATTACCTTTTAAGGAGAGATACTAACTTTGGAGTATCTTTCAGGTTTGTGGTGCTATGAATCCAAGCCCTAGAGAGCTGTAGACCTTCAGATGCTGATAGCAAAGGACAGCAGCGAAAACGTTATACTCTGAACGGGTAAAACCATTTTTACCCAGCAGAATCTCCATCCCATTAAATAAAATGTATGTTTCTTTGCTGATCAATTCTCTGACTCACAGGTGAATTCACGACTCCCCCACTGGCAACATCCGACTCTAAAGTTTTCTTAAATCACCGACATAACAAATAATGCAGATTTTCAGGACTGAACTCCGAAGAAGTACTCTCAACAGTTTC
>VXAK01001234.1:10758-25641 GCA_013399435.1 Arenaria interpres | reverse complement strand
CCAGCCTTCAGCTCTTGCCTGAGTTTGGAAGACAACCTCAGGCAGTTTCGGGTGAACCCTTGGTTGAGGATGGTGGTTCTCACCACTGGGGTGAGTGAGTGGGTTGATATGGGTGTGGGACTGAGTCCAATGGGAAGGCCAGCTCTGGGTGCAGGGCAGCCTGTGTGATGGATGGGTACCTGGGAGAGGATGGGACCTCAGGCAGAGGCCATGGGCTGGGGAATTAGCTCAAGTGGTAGAGCGCTCGCTTAGCATGTGAGAGGCAGCGGGATCGATGCCCGCATTCTCCAATGCTTTTCATTTCTCGTCCCATGTCTTCTCTGGCCATGGGCATTCGTTGCAGCTGTAGAAGCTGCAAAGAGAGGATAATTATCCCAGTGTATAACAAGAGCAGCACGGACAGTTTTACAGGGGACCTTATTTCCTACCTCTTTGCTTGACAGACATCAGATGTCATCTCAAGTACTGTGCCCAGATTACAGCTCCAACACAGAGGAAAGATAGCAATGAAATGGAGCAACCTCTCTTGAAGGATACCAATAAGCTCAGAGAATGGAGGGATTTCTCTGTGACAATGGGCTGAGGACACTGAGCTTGTTCTGCCTGGAGAAAGAGAAATTCAGAGGCCTTGCACGTGACCTTTCAGCACTTAGGAGTAGGTTTCTGAGTAGAGGAAATGTTTTCCTGTTGTCTGGGGCTTGAACAGAGGGCAGAAGACAGCTCAGGGGAATCGGATAAAGAGAAGTTGCAGCAGGATACAGGTAAACTGTTCTTGTCACTGAGGAGCCTCCAACTGTAATTGATGACATAGAAGGAGCTTGTGGATTTTTTCTGGTTTTGGTTTTGAATGATTTTATGTTCTAAAGGTTTGACCAAGGTGGTGTGCTGTTGGAGCTGAGTGTGTATGAATCAGTAAGTCGGAGTAGAGGCATCGTTGTGTGCTATGGCTGGAGAAGTGTTGGATGAGTGTGTGATGGGCGAGGTCACGGGCAGGGCCCTGTAATTCCTTCGATAGCTCAGCTGGTAGAGCGGAGGACTGTAGGCTCTCTGACACGGCCATCCTTAGGTCGCTGGTTCAACTCTGGCTCAAAGGAGTCACCTTTTGCCTTGCCACCAGCCCCTCCAGTGGCTCTGCAGGTTTGGCTCTGCCCAGGTGGCTCCCCTTCAAGGGCTGCCCAGCCTTCAGCTCTTGCCTGAGGTGGGAAGACAACCAGCCAAGGCAGCTTTGGATGAACCCTTGGCCGAGGGCGGTGGTGTTGACCACTTGAGTTTTCATGGGTCACCTCCATCAGGAAAGTGAGTGGGTGGCTGGGGCTGGGTGTGGGAGTGAGTCTGATGGGAACACCAGGCTGTGGTTGCAGGACAGCCTGGGTGACGGATGGGTCCCTGGGAGGGGAGAGGACCTCAGGTAGAAGCCATGGGCTGGGGAATTAGCTCAAGTGGTAGAGCGCTCGCTTTGCATGTGAGAGGCAGCGGGATCGATGCCCGCATTCTCCAATGCTTTTCACTCCCCTTGTCTGCACACAATGTCTTACATGGGGGGTCTGAGCTCGCTGTGTGCCCAGAAGAGAGCAGTGAGGGCTTTATCAGGAGTAGCACAGGCCATTGGTATAAACACGGGTTAGGGATTATTACTCTTTGCTTGGCAGTCATTAATTAGCATTCAGTGTGCTGCACACGTTTGCTAATACTTCTTAAGAAAACGTAAGAAACGCAGTTATCTCTTTGGATATTACTTCACTCTCAAACTTCAAAGCATTAGCCAGAGTACAGTTTCAGTTATTTTGCCAAAAAAAAAAGTTTCTACAGATTATTTTTGCAGCGTATTGAAGTTAAATAGATCTCCTTTGAAATTCTGCTGATTAGAAGCCTGTTAGCTTTACTCCTTGATAAATTAGACTGTGCCAAGCTCCAAATAAAAGCACATAGAGGTACCTCTGTCATGTTTATTAAAAAGTAAATTTTGCCCTGGGCTGTGGTAGTATAATTAATACTGACTTAATTAATAATGGCAGGAAACTCAGAATCAGGTATTGCTGGTTTTATACCTTCTACTAAAGAATACCAGTTCAGCAGCAGATTTTTGGATTAGCATAAATTAAAAGATAATTAAAGCAAATCTATGAGACTGACTCATCATTTTATCTTGCAAATATTTACAGCTACTCCATTAAAAGTGAATCCCTCTGACATTTCCACTTTAGTCAGAAGCAGCCTTTTTTTTGCTATAATTACTAATAAAGATGGATAAAGCACCACTGTCAGCGTTACCATAGATCACCGTGTAAATCATCCTTCTCCATGTTCAGCATGAAATATAGTTAATTCCATTCTACATTCTTCCATGACAACTCTCTCCTTTGGGGATTAAAGAAGGCCTCCCGTCCATAAATTTAAATGCAAAAGCAATAGGAAAAACATAAGGTTTGGTACAGAAGATGGTTTCTGCAGGCAGGCTGTACTACAGGGACACAGAAGGTGCAAGTCATGAGTGAATTTGATACTGTAGTAAGTTTATCCCCCCGTGGTATAGTTATGCAAGACAACAGCATCATGAGATGTCGACAGCTTTCCTTCCGCCGTGTGAAAAGTTTGAGCATTCACTACTTCTCCCACCTCCATTGAATATGCGCCTTTAGGAACAGGAAGCAGGAGAGATGCAATTTGTTTGAAAACAAAAAGTCCCAGCAAAATTCAAACTAAACAATGATGCAAGTAGATCTATTTCATAACTTCTTTTTCAGTTCGAATATATCCTTGCCTTTGATCGGAAAGGCAAGTTGTGTTAATGTTTGACTAGCAATACAGTGCAACCAACAACACCCAAAGTGATGCTGTCATAAAAGTTTTACTGTATTTATTAAACCTGCAAGTACATGCCTGGCATATTTCGATGTCCAGAACATCTATTTCACTCGTGACATTTAAAGTTCTTTCTCTTTTTAATAGCAGCAGAACAGATTTAAGAGCAAAATGACCCATAAAATCTTCTAGTCTTACTTCTAGGTCTTGTTACATTTCAAGAATAAAATACTTTTCACCATTTTGATAACTTGGGCTTGAGTAAAACTTATCTTAAAATCCTCTCTTCTTTTTCAATAGAGAACTTCCCATTTCCTGTGCCAGTGTGTTTTGGCGGTTGGTTATGCTCACTATGAGAACCGTGTACCTCTTTTTCAGCTCAAATTGCTTTTAGATTCCAAGCACTGGGTTTGGTTATACCTGCCTACATAAAGTAAATCACAGAATCACAGAACGATATGGGGTTGGAAGGGACCTCTGGAGAACATCTAGTCCAACCCCCTGCCAGAGCAGGGTCACCAGAGCAGGTTGTCCAGGAACGTGTCCAGATGGGTTTGGAATGTCCCCAGAGACGGAGACTCCACCACCTCTCTGGGCAGCCTGTTCCAGGGCTCTGCCACCCTCACAGGAAAGAAGTTCCTCCTCATGAACATAGGAAGTTCCATCTGAACAAGTTTGTGCACGGTACCTCTTGTCCTGAAGTGAAGCATCTTCTCAGACCTAGCATTTTTCCCCTTCAAAGACATTACACACTATAATCAAATAATCTATTGCTCTTCTTTTTTCATGACAAGATAAACTGATCAGAATCCTTATGTCTCTTACTCTAGTTCTTGAATTGTTATTATAGCACTTTTCTGCATTTGCTGCATTTTTCAACATACCTCAGGAAAAGATGCTGACACAAGAACTGGGTGCAGTGTTCAAAGACTGCACTTTGCAAGCATGGTCTGTGTTGTTTTATCCCAACAGTCCGACCTCTCATTCAGCTAGATTCAAACACTTGAGAGGAAGCACACAGATTTCTTGTGGGATGAAATCAATAGATTCACACTGCATCATCTCTGATTCTTTTCAATCTCTCATGGTGCAAAAAAAATAAGTAATTGTGACAACGAATGTCTACAGTGCAGGTAACTCAAAAGGTTTTACCACCACAATCATGCCAGAGACACAAGCATTTTTAGACATGTTGCAAGGCACATTTTACATACCTGTAGGACTTCTTAATCTCATCATGTGTTGCTCCTTTCTCTAGGGCCAGGATTTCATATAGCGCTTCGCCCGATGTTGACAAAGCACGTTGCCTCTGTTCAGCCATGTTAGCAGTGCATTACCAGAGCTGTTAATGTAGAACAGAATTTAAAATAGCAGGGACTACAAGTATATTTGGAGAATATTTCTTATTGTTCATTTTAATCAATTTTAATCAGGTAGTAAAAGGTTAAAAATACATGAAAGAGAAACGAGAATAAAATATCCTCTAAATTATCTTCCATCCCTTCAGATGTTTCAAAATTATTTGAGAAAATGGAAAAGCAAAAACCAAAGAAGAGAAGCTCTTGTGTTAGGTGTCACTGTTCATATAAAAGGCTTGATGTTGCTCTCACCGAAATGAATGGCTAAATTTCCTGCAGCATTAATGCCTGCACATAGTATTTCCACCTAGTTTTATTTGTGTTTGGTTACATCTATCTTTCCTAAATCTTAGAAGAATAATTCTACTATTTGTTAAGGCTATTGGCTTCTTGCACAGGGGTAAGAGCTTTGTACCTGTCAGTACAACCTAATGCAGCACAGTGGTGAATTTTTGCTTTCTCAACACACTGATTCAGATTCAGTCTAACCAATTTTAGGTGTTCGAGATGAGTGATTAAGTTAAGCACCTATTACGTCTACAGACTCCTCAGATGGCTGCATTCCCAACTCAACTGTGCCTGAGGACAGGAGGGATGAACCTGGACCCAGATAATGACACTAAATACCAAGAATGGACCTCAGTATTATAAAAGCAAGTGTTTATTGCAAACTTATCACAGAATCACAGAATGATATGGGGTTGGAAGGGACCTCTGGAGATCATCAACCCCCTGCCAGAGCAGGTCCACCCAGAGCAGGTTGCACAGGAACGTGTCCAGGTGGGTTTTGAATGTCTCCAGAGAAGAAGACTCCACCACCTCCCTGGGCACTCTCTTCCAGGGCTCTGCCACCCTCAAAGTGAAGAAGTTCCTCCTCATGTTTACATGGAACTTCTTATGTTCAAGTTTGTGCCCATTTCCTCTTGTCCTGTCACTGGGCACCATGGAAAAAAGACCGACCCCATCCTCTTGACACCCACCCTTTCAGTATTTATAAGCATTGATGAGATCCCCTCTCAGTCTTCTCTTCTCCAGGCTAAACAGCTCCAGGTCTCTCAGACTTTCCTCATCAGAGAGATGTTCCATTCCCTTGATCATCTTTGTGGCCTTTTTCTGTACCCTCTCCAGCAGCTTCTTGTCCTTCTTGAACTAGGGGAGGCGGCGGGTGGGGGGAGGGCAGAACTGGACACAGTGCTCCAGATGTGGCCTCATCAGGGCAGAATAGAGGGGGAGAATGATCTCCCTCAACCTGCTGGCCATGCTCTTTTTAATGCACCTCAGGAGACCATTGGCCTTCTTGGCCACAAGGGTACATTGCCAGCATCAATCAGGGTTCTATCTTATTTGAGATACAAGACTTTGGGCCGAATTCGTGAGCTTGTGATAAATTTAACAAGGTGCCCTTACAGTACCACGCCAATGAAGGGTAAGCACAGGCTGACAGATTTAGTCCACTTCAGATCTATCCTTCATTCCTTCTTTCATCACCGAGGCAAAGCAGACAAACAAGTAATTCTTCACCGAGAGGTTCTACTACCTCCTTACAGTTCGTAGTTCACCCTTCTGGATTTGAAGAACTAAACGTTTTTAAAGCAGACCTAGCTAATGATAGGCAATGACATGAAAAAACTCCTATCAACCATCATTTAAAAGACCGGGTATAGATACCTATCATTCATAATAGAAAGTTGCAGCTCTTTGATGGTAGACTTGCCACAACCTCTTTATTTCTCCAAATGTTGAGAAGCCATCACAGGAAAAGCCTAAAAGTGAGCTGTAGCCCCAGCCATAAGAAAAATTTCTGAGAACCTGTTTTGTTAGGTAAGACTACCCACTCTGCTATTTCACCCTTCTCACTGCTGAGCTGGAAACACTATCTTGCCATTATTCATGTATTATTTACTAGACCACATTTTGGTTCAGAACCAGCCATGTAACACTTCTAAGCCCTTTAGCTTTGATCAGTAGCAAAAAGAAAGCCTAATACCATGTAAGTACACACAGAAATATAACAAACCAAGTAATTCTGGCACACAGTCTCTGATTTTTCTAAAAGACCTAAATTTATTCATATTTACTTCGATGTTTTTTTTTTCTAATAAGCTAACACATGCTTTAGGATCTTGTGATCTACTGAAAAAAAAAAAATCCTTTCTACTTTTAAATGTCATAGAAGCCATCAACTAAACTGACTGAACTTTCATTTGTAATTAACAATTAAGAATGAAATTATATATAACCTTATTGATATTACTTTACCACCCACAGTAGTTACAATTCTACTTGTTAATAATGGTATGTCCAGGTCAAATTTAACATAATCCTGGGATCTATCCTGATCACACTGCAATCATGCAAGGCACATCAAATCTGTTAACGCACAAGATGATGGCAGGCAACCGTATGAAGTCACAGATACACAGCGTTATTTAAAAATTCTGTTACATAATGCTGATTAGCTACATGCTAACCCTGATGAATAAAAGAAAATTAAGGTTATGGTGGATTTTATTCTGAAGAACTAAAAAGTCATGTAATTTGTACTTCTCATAAACTAATTTTAATAACCCAGTCACCTACGGAAATTTAAACTCCTGAGCCTATTCAGTCTCTTAGTGATTAATCACCTTGAAGGTCTAGCTACTCAAAGTTATTTCTCACTTGTTTAAAGCAGTCCTATAAAATACTGAAAGGACAATGAGGTGACGCTTCTCTAGAAAAAGTCATGCTGTCTTTATTAAGGAAGATATAACAGTTAGAATTTTAGGACGAGATCCATTCCTGATGGCTAAAATCACATTCAAATCCTATTTTCAAGTCATGTAGTTTTGTTTCAGAGTCAAGAAAATACTGTTTTCCTCCTTGAATGAAAATAAAATGTATTAAAAGACAATCCAAATTCTGATAACAATTTCACATCTCCTAAGAGAATGGCACCCCAGTTAACTTCAAATTTTTTCTATACAAATGTTATACTACCCAGGAATAACTATCTTATACAGGGGCTGTATTAATATGCCTTTTTTCTACCATGCCCATCATTAATTTGGATTTGCGCTGAAAAATAAGGCAAGGTGATTCCAATAACGTACCTGCGTCAAAAAGCGATGGAACACAGTCTGGTGTGTACAAACTCACAACATGATCAGTTCAAAAGCTTGATGCCTTTATGCCAATATAATCCAAAAGGAAAGAAGCAAGTGCCAGGAGAAGCCTGGTTCCACGGAAAGCGGCTGCTGTTTTTCATCCTTCACAATCAAGGGTAAACAGGTCAGTGGAGTCTGATTACTCTTTTTGTTTGTTTGTCCAGTATCCAATTGGTTATCTCTCAGGAAGACCTATGAAAGAACGAATGAAACATTCATGAGCCCAAAGGCTGATATATCCCAGAGTCAATGACACCAAAAAATATGGGACATGTATGTATTTAGTCAGTTGTTCTTCTGTGCTTTACTTTTGATCAAGTCTCGAGTTTGTCTTTTCCCCCCATGCAAATCTTTTTAATAATACGACAGTCTTCCTCAAAACTTCACTTTTTTGAGAACAGCCATGGCTTAGGTTTACTGTATTGTCTCTTCCAGAACACGATTAACTGAAGAAGTCCCTTTAGGACTCCTCCTGAGTTCTTGTAAATTTTTATTTCAAATCAGAGGATGTAGGGTGTCTTCTCTTACTCTGATGGAGCTCCTCTGATGGTTTTAAACTGAAAGAGGGGAGATTTAGATTAGATATTAGAAAGAAATTCTTTGCTGTGAGGGTGGTGAGACACTGGAACAGGCTGCCCAGAGAAGCTGTGGCTGCCCCATCCCTGGAGGGGTTCAAGGCCAGGCTGGATGGGGCTTGGAGCAACCTGGTCTACAGGGAAGCAGTATCTGTCAGTTCTTTAAAGTTGTCCGCTGTTCAGAAATTCCTGATTTGAGCAACCAGATACTTGTGTGTACATGTGCGTACGCACACACTTGTATTTTGCTCATAAGTATACATATTAATTTGAGATCTGTGCTTTTGCCCATAAGTATATGTATTGATTTGGGATACCTTGCAGTAAGTCAGTGTGTATTTTGCCGCCTTCGAATCTGCGATTAAGTCGCTGTTCAATTATTCTGTTCATTCACCTTGTAAACCTCTAAACTGGTTAATGAATAAGTGCTGCTTAAATTTCAACCTCTTGATCTACCTTACATCATTGATAAATTTTGAATTGCTGCTAAATCATGAACGTGTCAAACATTTCCATCTGTGACATGCGGTGGGTCTGTTGTGGAGCCGGCTGTATCCAGCCCCAGATCTTCTCCCACAAGGGCCTCCCCCCAGCACCTTGCTTCTGGAATCTTGCCACAAACACCTAGTACACCCAGTAAACATAATCTACTTTTACGTAGATTAAAGTCCTGCAAATGGACTCATGGAGCCCCATAACCCAGTGAAGTCTGCTTTGGCAAGAGTCAGTGAGTTAGTGCTTGGATTCAACTGCAAGACTGGAATTATAAATCAATTTGAAAAAAAACAAAACAAAAAAAAAACCCAACCAAAACCCAATCCAAAACCCAAGCATAATTAACTACAATGATGTAACAACACTATTTATGAAAAAGGAAGCAAAAGTGTGACAACTGATCAAAAATAATTAAGTGGGTGCTTTTTAATGTGAAGCCTGTGATTTTAACATTTCTCTTGTTCTTAGGTATATTCTTTAATTTCAAACATTCCCTCAAATTTCAGCCTTGGATGGGAACAAGGCAAGGCACATTTCAACCTAAACTGTCAGTGTTTTTCATAGTAATGAGAAGTCAAAGTAGCATTGTCAAAGTATCTTTTCCAGGACGTTAACAACAGAGAAGGTACAGCTAATTCTAATTATTACATCGTATGAACACAACAAACCTGACAATTCAATCATCTTGCATGATAATCTTCAAAATGACTTCATCATTCTTGCAAAAAAAACCAAAAGGCACACTTTTTAATGGTAAGAAATGAAGGGGAAAAAAACATAAAAATAAGAAAATAAAATCATTCTGAGGTTACCAAAATCCTCTGTACTTACATTCATCCTATTATCAAGAAAAATCTCACTGTTTTGCAATCTTGTCACAAAGCTAGACCTACAGTTCTGTGTGAACACAGCTCCCTCTGGTGTGTTGATCTCATGCTGCTCTGTAACCTACATCGCTTTTCTCACAAGCACAACTGTTTCGTTTGAAAGAAATTGTTGTCCCAAAGCTAAAGTACATCAAAATGAACACTACCTCTGCAAATCTATTGTTTTTTCCCTTTGGGGATTCTATACCCTAAGCACATTCTAATGAATCTTTAAAAGATTCAAACTTTAATGAATTGTCGTAACTCTTTTGTCAGATCAGCTATATAACGTAGAAGAATAAAACATATGATTTAATACCTATTCACTGCTCTCATTAATTTTTATTTTTTGTATCGTAACACCTAATAGTGCCCCACAACCTCACTGTGGCAGGCAATGCAAAACTAAAAGACAGTCCTGTTCCCAAAGGACCTTACACCTAAAAGGCCTTACTTGCGCTTTACATCTCATTTATATGTTCCATGCATTTCAAAGCAGACAAATCAGAACACGTCAGGAAAGGTAAAGTTGCCTATCAGCCTATAAAAATTTGAAACATGGCCCAGACAATGCAGGAGGTCCAGGGTTGCTTCAGAAGCCTACGGTTACACCAAACCAGAGCTCAGGGTTGAGGAACTCTGAGTCACTCTCGGTCCTTCCTCCCACCGCTCCCTCCTCTTCCTGGCTCACAGCAAGTTCAGGAACTAAGAGCCTGGAGCTGAAATGCATGAAAGGACTGGCATCATTGCTCAACAGCGGTGTGAATTTTTAGCTTCCAAGGCAAGGAACGACAATTTTTAAAAGCTGGATTGTTTTCTTAGTTTGTTGAATCTGGCGGTGTTAATATTGACATCATCAAAGCGTGAAGGAGGTACAAGTGGTCAGACAGGGCCCTCCTTGACCTTCATGGAGAACCTACAGCTTCTCACTCTTTCTGCCAATAGTGACAGGGAAAGAAAATCTCAGATTTTGCTCAGAGGAATTTGGGGACAAATAAATTATCTTGCTGATGTACTTAAGTATTAAGTCAGCAGGTTAAGGGAGGTGATCCTTTCCCTCTGCTCAGCACTGGTGAAGCCAAACCTGGAGTACTGTGTCCAGATCAGGCCCCTGCAGTTCAAGAGAGACATGGACATACTGGAGTGAGTGTGACAAGGGACAATTAGGATGATTAAGGGTCTGGAGGATCTCTCCTCTGAGGAAAGGCTGAGAGATCTGGGACTGTTCTGTCTGGAGAAGAGAAGGCTGAGGGGGATCTCATCAACGGATATAAATACCTGAAGGGAGGGTGCAAAGAGGACAGAGCCAGGCTCTTTTCAGTGGTGCCCAGTGACAGGACCAGAGGCAATGGGCACAAACTGAAACACAGGAGGTTCCCTCTGAACATCAGGAAAGACTTTTTCACTGTGAGGGTGACTGAGCACTGGCACAGGTTGCCCAAAAAGCTCTAGAGTCTCCATCATCGGAGATCTTCAAAAGCCACCCGGGCATAGTCCTGGGCAGCCTGCTCTAGGTGGCCCTGCTTCCTTTCCCCAAAACATATCTAGTGTGATTTCTATTATCACTAATTTCTGTGCCTTGTTCTGCTAAAAAAGTGGTAAGAACGTTAGCAAGAGTGTTGGCATTTATACTGGTGACTGACCAGAAATGATAAGAGAAAGAAGGCAGGTGAGGAGACTGAAACAAGAGCTCTTGCTAAGCGATGACTTTTCACAGGGGAATGAATGGCAGTCTGGGAAAAAAAAAAAAAAAAAAAAGACCCAAAACAAGTAAAGCATGAGGATATGAGTAATGGAAGGTAGGCTGATGAGATGAGAGAATATGCACACTGAAAAAGAGTGTACACAGTGGTAGCGCGTACTGTTTTTACACGCTTTGGGCAGGATCTATCTCTTTTGTTTTCTTTTTGAATATTGTGCTATGGTGATGTCAACCTTAATAACACCCAGCTGAGCAAGCTAATCAAAGGGCAAAAGACTGAGCAAGTGGAAAAAGATGCTCCTGCCAAGATGCAGCGGGTCTCTGGCTTAGGCACAGGGATTGATTTTGGTTAACAAGGGGAAGAGTACTTCTGAGGCAGCTACGTCCCAAAACGTTCTTCTTGCCATTTCTTTTTTAGCTAGTTCTGCTTCATATGTCCCTGGACATCTAGTGAGCTGTAGCGCATGTGACCTATTAGGTTCTCAAACAATCTCTGAGAAAAGAGAGAATTTGTTTAAGGTCCTTTCTTCAGAGCGAGCCTTTTGAGATCTTCAACAATCCCAACAATTCTACAGCAAGAAATTACATTCCTCTTGCGACATTTCTCTGTTACAGAATAGTTACTGACATTATGGCTTCAAAAGTAATAACAGAATTGATTTAAATAATCTGATTGCATTGCATCTGTTTTTAAATACATATAACTATATTGGAAGGAAGGTATTCCATCTGGTAACCCATCTGCAACTCCAACTACACAAGAACTAAGTATTCATAAGAGAACATTCATATATTTGAATTCTCTGAACATATTGTGACCTTCTGTTACTATTCACATAGAATATCTCAATTTAAATATGTGCTGGGTTTTTAAT
Organism: Arenaria interpres; assembly: GCA_013399435.1. Lineage (NCBI taxonomy): Eukaryota > Metazoa > Chordata > Aves > Charadriiformes > Scolopacidae > Arenaria > Arenaria interpres. The sequence goes on along the minus strand of VXAK01001234.1, from coordinate 13,822 downwards.
ATCTTTCCACAACTGCAGCATTGGAAAAAGTAGCAGACTCAAGAAGCACGAACCTCAAATGAACAGTCAGTTGTGTATTCAAATTGCTCATGCCTTTATGTGGTCAGCTTGACACAGAGAAGCAATCCAGACCTGTAACTTCCTAGCTCTCCAGTAAATCCAGTTCAAAGGCTTCATGGACTACCTAAGTAACACGATATAACCATTTTTTTTTTCCCCTAGAAATTAAATTAGAGGCTTAAAAAAGAAGTTTTACATAATAGTAATACACTTAACTTTTTCAACAAGATACTTAGTGAAACATGGGGAATTTTATTTTTACCTGTGGTTTAGAAGAAAGGTCCATCTCTCCTCCCTAATTTAAAGTGGGTCAGGGAGGTAGCCATAACTAAGATGTAAAGCATAATAATCTCTCTGGCTTTCATTTAAATTTCTTTTTGAAAAACAAAGGACAGGAAGTCTCTTGTTTATATAGCTTTGATAACTCAGAGATGAGTTATTCAATTCTTCAAGTAAAAGTGAAGTAAGGGAGTCCCCTGATTCCTTAATTAGGCCATGCCTTGGTAATTTATTTTGCAAACAGCTGTGGCACTTTAAGGCATTATTCTACCACTTCCTATCATCAGTTAACAAACCCACAGTTCTGGTAGCAAAGTTATTAATTTTGGCACAGCCTAATCAGCTACAGCTAAGAAACAGTAAGATTAGCTTGAACAGTATAAATGAGAGCTTTGAACTATTTTTAAGTTCATTTTACCAGAAACAGATGAGGGAACCATAGAATGGTTAGAGTTGGAAGGGAATGTAAAGATCATCCAGTTCCAACCCCCTGCCCTGGGCAGGGACACCTCCCACCAGACCAGGTTGCTCCAAGCCCCATCCAGCCTGGCCTTGACCCCCTCCAGGGATGGGGCAGCCACAGCTTCTCTGGGCAACCTCTTCCCCTGTCTCACCACCCTCACAGCAAAGAATTTTTCTAGTATCTAATCTAAATCTCTCATCTTTCAATATAAAACCACTACCCCTCACGCTATCGCTCCACTCCCTGATCAGGAGTCGCTCCCCATCTCTCCTGGAGCCCCTTTAGGGACTGGAAGGGGCTCTAAGGTCTCCCAGGAGCCTTCTCTTCTCCAGACTGAACAACCCCAACTCTCCAAATGGCAGCACCACATCTTCTTGATACCTGCTCACTGGGAATCAACCGCTGCTTTCAGCCCTCCCCACCAGGTACAGCCTTTCTCCAGCCTGTAACAGTTCTCTCGACTTGTTCCTCCTTCACAATTTTCTTAAACCACACTTCGAGACTTCCTGCAGCCTTTTCCTAAGCAAGTTCTTTCCTGAAACCCCCAGCATTGTCCTCAATTCCACCTCACACCAACCTCCTAACTATTCTCTCCCAAATTCCTGCAAGCTGGCTCCTTACCTAAGTAGTTCCCAGGAGGGAGGGGATGCAGCAGGGGGGGTGGCAGTCAGCAGCCATTCCTTTTTAAAGCTTCATTAATCCTCACATGGGATTTATGACCCTACCTTAGAAATGCTCGCTTAAGTGATGGCTGAGAAAGGTAAACTCTTTTCTGAAGTGCTGAGGAGTAACTATCTTATCTGGTTATCTAGATCCAGATGGGAATGTCTGGTCAGTGGCTGAGTTAAAAATCAAAGAATTAAAGCAATACACAATCCCAAGAGTAGAGGACTCCCAGATTAATGGACGAAAAGAGAAAAGTCTCCGGTGTATTTTTTTTTTAAATATCATTTACTGAGAGAAAGGAAACATTCCTAAAAATGTTTTTTAATTAGCAGAAATATTTCACCAATAAAATAAAGAAACAAAACTATAAACATGAATGCTATTCTCCCCATACTAGGTGTAGAAAAAGACACTAGAAATATTTCCCAATAATTCAGCAGACTAAAGCTTCAGTAAATTAATAGCTTCATTGTTAACCATTTATCACAACTGTTCTTAGGGTTTTTTCTCCCCCTTATTATGATAAGACCTTTCATCTAGAAAATACTGAGAGCTGAAACTCAAAAGTCTGAACCTGTGGGTTTACAGCTGGCTCAAGTCAACGTGAGGGCTGCCAGCGAAGGAACGCTCCAAACTTTCACTGATTTTTTTTTTTTTTCTTTTTTGGCCTGATAATTTTTTTTCTCTTAGTTTTCAGTTAAGTCAACTTGGTAGTCTGACTCACTCCACGACTGGCACCATTACTCGAGCTGATGCAATGGAAGTGGTGACATCACACCTTTTCAGCAGCAGTAAAATCTTTCATTGCCTTCAGCTCACCACAAAACCGCACCTTGAAAAGTACACAGGGGCCAGAATGCCCTACGAGCACGAAGCACGAGTGAATTCTGTGGAAAACAGCATGAATTAGAAGAATTCTAATTCTATGGCAGGGGGTTTGGAACTCGATGATCTTTAAGGTCCCTTCCAGCCCAACCCATCCTGTGATTCTATGATTCTGTGAATTAAAACTCCTCTGCACCAGCCTGCGGCTATGGGACAGGCCAATGTTTGGCAGCACATTAAATAGAGTCATAGAATGGTTTGGGTTGGAAGGGACCTTAAAGATCACCCAGTTCCAACCCCCCTGCCATGGGCAGGGACACCTCCCACCAGACCAGGTTGCTCCAAGCCCCATCCAGCCTGGCCTTGAACCCCTCCAGGGATGGGGCAGCCACAGCTTCTCTGGGCAACCTCTTCCAGTGTCTCACCACCCTCACGGCAAAGAATTTCTTCCTAATATCCAACCTAAACCTCCCCCATTTTTGAGGTTTCTTCTGCCAGCTTTACAGCCCCATTGGTGCGTGACACAAGGCGCCATTCCTGCTGAAACGCTCTCTGCCGATTCAATTTGTTCCAGCAAAACTTTAAGAGGTCAACTTTGCCCCGGCGGGATGGCTGCCACGACAGGCATCGGTTGCCCACACAGCCCTAACCCCTCTGTGGGTTCCGGCACCGCGCGTTCCCCTCGCAACCAGGATAAAAGCAGGACGGGCGGCATAAAACCCTCACGAAGCGCTCTGCTAATTTGAACAAAAAAAAAAAAAAGTAATGTAC
>VXAK01001234.1:0-10389 GCA_013399435.1 Arenaria interpres | reverse complement strand
AAAAAAAAAAAAAAAAAGAAAAAGGAAATTACATGTCTGAGGTTTTTCTTTCGGGCAAGTCTCTTAGAAAAATAAAGGAGTGTACAAACGTCTTTGTTTCCCTGCCAACTTTTATAAGAACTAATTAAGACCAAGGAGAGCTTCATTTTCCTGTTTATTTCATACCGGGAACAGCTAATGAATTTAACCTATTGATGATTTTGCAGCTGCCTGCTTTAATTTGCTTATGATTGAGAAACAAAAAGTTAGTGTAGCAGCCGTGAGCTGCCAAAGCCGCCGAGCGGTCAGCGGTGCGTGCTCCAGCTGGGTGATCAAGCTGCAATTAGGCAGCTGCGACAACAGAGCGCGGGCTGTTCCTCCGAGCAAGAAACCAGTATTAAAATGACGGCCCCTGCTTTAGTAGCTGCTTATTTCCAAGTGGGCTGATTTGTCTGTAAGAAGGTCAAATATCATCTTAAAGCTAGAGAGCCCCGGCATTTATTCCCTGCTAATGAACGTCAGGCACTTTTCAGCTTTACGATTTATCTATCGATTGCAATGGAAAATTCAGGCCACAAAATTCAGTGGTAATTGCTATCAATAAACAATGAATTATGCTTTACCAGAAAACAATCTTCAGGGGTAAATATTCACAGGCCTCAGCCTAACTCATATATCTTAGTCCAGGGAAATTGATCGGAAGGCTTTTATTATATCGAAGAGTCCTATGGACTTTACGGAAATAGGACAGAATTTAATCAAGAATTTTATGGCTGCTGTAAAACCTACAACGTAATTTTTAATGCCCTTTTGATTCAGAAGGTGAGATCCCAGCCGTCTATAAATCAGTGACAGAAGTCCCGATGGAGATTGACAGAAAATGAGCACCCAACCATTTGCAGCTCTTATTTATAAAATTTTCCATAAATTACTCTACGTGACTGGGAAATCTTATGGGTTTCACTCACATTAAATTCTGCTTTTTTCTTTTCTTTTTCTTTTCAAAGGTAGGGGGGAGGATGATTCACACCAGGAGAAGCGAGGTATTTTATTTTCTTGCTTTCCTTAGAAGCCACCTCTTTTACATGTTATTTTGAAATATTATTTCAAAACAACTTTACAAATATTGGACGGGGATTCCCAAACGGTGGTATCCTCGCAGGGGAGTACCTGAGCTACTTCAGAAGGGATGTGGGGTCCTTGGGAACTGCTGTTGTCCTGCTGCACCTCCAGTCCCCAGCTGAGGTCAACCCTGCTCGTGCACCGAGTGTTGTACAATCCTACAAATGGAAAAGAGAATACTGAATGACAGTTAACCTTCCAAATTCGAACTGTTATGTGTTTATTCTATTCCAAATTCATAAACCTTGATTAAAGCTTTTCCTAGGAAGCTGGGCAAAAGCCTTCTCCTTACAGCAAGTAGAAAGTGGCCACCAGCACCCTCTGGTTGGAACGTGGCAGGATTATAAAGACTTCTACTGCACGTGTGGAGTTGGTGCCCTAGAAAGGTGAAATGATTTGCTGTGGTACCTCTGTCCTGTCAGAGCAGAATGGAATCTGTATTATGAATGGCTTGGAAACAGTCAGTATATGCTGCTACTCTTGGTTCACCTTGCAATCTCCTCTGCTGGCACCAGGCACCGCGCTTTGCGACCTTTCATCATCAACTTCTGATGTCACAATTCAAAACAGATCATTTGCTGTAACGGATTTCACCAGCTCTTCCTTTTCCCATTTGCATATTATTTAAAAAGTCGCACGCAATTTAAATTAATGTGTTGTTGCAAATTGCACACAAAACAATGTTTTTTCCTATAATAAGTGGCAGCTATAAATTAGTTTGCATGATGACGCATTTTTTTCCAAGTAGTCTTTAGAAAGATCTCCTTCATCAATTTGCTTCCACAAATGGCCATTCATGCGCATACACATGATAAAGTGACAAGAAAACAAAAATATATCTGAATATTGAATTACAAAGCAATTATTGCTTTGAGTTCATACGAGCACAGTTTAATGCTGTACTTTTTTGTCCGTATCTTGCAATAAACCAGCCATTTGTCATGCAAACGGTATTGGCTTGCAGTGTATTACTATTAGTTCTGACTTACAACAAATTCAAGTCAATCCTCCCATTATCTGGGCATTGATTATCTTGGCTACAGATGCAATAATGTGTAGCTTGCCCACAGACCACCCAGACGAAGATCAGCAGCGATATAACCAATCTTTCCCCAAATTAAGCTGTTTGGCCCTATTGGTTCCCAAATCTATGAGGATCTTTCTATCGAGGCATTACCCTCTCCTTATCTTTTTAGACAAATCACAGGTACTGCAGAATATGGTTTTTTTCTACTTATTTTGTGTAAATATTAGTTGGGTGTGTAAGTAAAGCCTCCTGCCTACAACTGAGCAGGTATCACGGTTTCCCCCGGTTTTAGGTATTCTATAAAACATGCTGCCTTGCAGGTTTTGAACAACTTGCAAGCTAGTGTATTTATTCAGATTTTATACACCTTAGAATGAAATTGCTTGGTAAAGGATTCCTCTAACAAATATTCAGAGTCCAAGGTGAGATGAAACATTATAAAAGTGGCTTATTTTCTCAGGCCTGTACGTGTAGAAAGTAGTCTACAAACCTCTAGTCATGTAATTTAATCTAGAAAACTGCTGACGTGGTATTGATTTATGTAGATTAAACTGATGTTCTGACACATGACTAGAGGGTGTTCTCCATAATCCCAACTCAGCAAAGCATGTCAGAACATGCATAAAATTGAGTATATACTTTGTACCACTAATACTTTATGCCAGTTAACCCATATTTTTGCTGCAAATGCTGCTATGCCTGTCTTGTATCATAAACATGTTACATATGTATTCCACATATGTTATGTATTCCATGTATGTTATATATTCTGCTTATCTGTTACAGATTTCAATATATGTTATACATACATTCCAAATAATACCTTTATGTGAGATCGTAAAACCAGGCTTTCTGAAATGAACTACTTTTTGAATTTTAAAGTATCTGAGCAGTCGCCCACATAATCCACATAATCACCCAAATCCTGATTTACACCATCGAGGTGAGTTTTTACTGGTCTAACTGCGGGCTGAGTCCAAAAGGGGCGCTCCCATGGCCAGTTAATACTCCTGCACCTTGTAGTGTGCTGTTTGGCTGGTCCTGCTTTTTTTTGGGGGGGGGGGCTAAATCAGCCTGGAGGTACATAGCCCCTCTGCACAGCAGCACCCAGCTTTAGCACAGCTGGATTTTAAAACCACATTTCCAGTGCACCCCACACCCCTAACAGGCTGAGCCTCGGTGTTTCGGTGCACTGAAGCCAACGCCACCACCCCCAGCTTTTAAACAAGAGACTCGTCTCTAATGAAATGCAAAGCTGTTTTTAAGAAATTGATTGAAAAATGTTCTCCTAGTACTCGGACTGGCTTTTATCTGAACATAAAAGTCAGTTTATCAGAGTTAATCCTTTTAGTATGCACTTGTCTTACAGGAACATTTTTCTTTCATTCAGTCAAGACAAAGGAATTCAGGAATTTCTGTAAACTAACCCTCCAGTCCCTTTGTTGCATTTTTGTTGACATATTGGCAACATTCCTTCCAGTTTTAATTGGATTAAGCGCCTAGAAATGTAGCGAGATGTAAATCAGACAGGATTCCAGCTACCTTTTTGCTATTGTTAAACAAAAAAGGTCTAGCAAAGAATACACCTAAATAAAACCAGAGGTAGTGTCTTGAACATAATGAAATCTTCTGGCTGGGTCTGCTCAGGTACTTAATGGGAAGACTGGCAGAATGACAGATAGATGTTTTTCCAGATTTTCAAGGAGAAGTCACGCTAACGCTAACCCCGACACATTCTTTCCTTCACAAAGAAGTGTCAGGAGGCTACATGGTTGGAAAAACATGAGTTGCTGCAAATATTTAATCCTCTCACTTCTGCTCATCTGAATGGGGGTTACCTTCTACTGCTGTAGGTTTTGATCAAAGAGCAGTCCCCACCAACTGGCTAAAAAGCAAGCCCAAAAACTGAAATACCTGATTAATTTTGCATGAGAGCTCAAATTAATGGAGAAACTGAAGTAGTGTATCTGAGCACCTCTTGAAAAGGCAGAAAAAATAACTACTTGGAATATAATGGAGTAATTTAATTTGAATGCTAATTAGTATACATTTTTACTAATGTGATTCTCTGAATGTAATTGTTAATTCTAATCGTAGTTAATATTTATTTCAACTTAACTCTTTTTGTGAGGGAATAATTGCACAAAAAGGCACTTCAATAAAAATAAAATTGAATAGCAAAAAAGCCAAAGTGCCAGAGGAAGGCATGGGTGAGAGAAAGCCTGCTGGGTTCCTGCATATAGTCATCCAAGTTATCAGAGGTGCAAATGGTGCCAGTTACTCCAGTTCCCGCTCCTGATTTTGCTCCATCCACCAAGGGGAGACTGTTGTTAATGTGTCCTTTTTGTTGCTAGAAATTTCCCAATAATTTCAGCCTATATAAAAAGCAACTATTCTACATTCTCATACAAATAAGCTTCCGCAACAAGGGAGTGTGCTCACCTTTAATATAACCAGACATAGATTAAAATGTTCTTTGTCTGAAAAATTCCAGTGTTATTAAGAAAGGTCTCATTTTTGGGCTTTAAACGACAAACTGTTTTTCTTTAGTTTTTGACACCACAACACAGTGAGATTAATAAGCAGCCGTTGCTTCAGCCTAGTTGGTAAGCAGGAACTTTGGCTCATTATTTCACTTCTAGCAGTATTTGTTATTCTCAGTTTTAATATTACAATTTACCATATGCCAAAAGGCCCGTAAAGAATCAGATGGGACACCAGGAATCTTTTGAACCAAAATACGACTTCCAAATACAAACCTAAGTCTCCAATTATGGGACTGCTTACTCATTTTTTTTAAAACACGAGCCAAAATTGCTTTCAAAAATCCTTGTTAAGGATTGTGCTAAATCCTTGTTAAAACTGTGCTGAAAATGACACCCTCATGTAAAGAAATCTAGAAAGGATGTAAAATTTTAATGAGGTATTGGGGCAACGTATAAAACATTAAAAAAAAAAAGTTACAAAACCAAATCAAAATAAAGCACTACATTTTCCAAAGACAGGAGGGGTGATTGATGCTCGACAGTTTATCATGGAGGCTACCAGGTACTGTACGCTGAGCGCTGGGCTGAGAAATGATTCCGCCCTCGAATGTGCAAAGCACTCGTTAACGTCTGTTCATAGGGGTTCAAACCCACTTCCATTACCAACACAAAAAGCTGTGAATTTTCAGCTTCTAATAACACCATTAAGCTTGCAAGCAGCACCTCTGAAACTGCACCTGGGGTTCTCATATCCTCCCACTCTGATATTAAAAATATTCTGCGCATCAGCTGTTATTATGCATGTAAAAATGACACAAAGAGAAGCTTTCTCCACAGGCTTATGCTGACACCAACGCCCTTAGTCATTTTAACACTTCTGTGGTATAAGGATTTTTGTCCAGACAACCGTAATCGCTGAGAAAACCACAACTTCAGTGGCTGAGACCATTTAAGCTGTGGGCACACTAGCAAGTTTTCCAGAAATGCATTTGAGAAAGGATAAATTCATGAGAAGAATCGCCTTTTCACTCTGTTATTCCCGGTAATACCTTCAGTGGAATTGCAAAAAGTTGCCTTTGAACCGAAATTAAACTTTTGACAGTCTGCAGCTGTGTTCAGAGCTGACTTTTGTTAGCGTGTTTCCACACTCAGCCCCTGTTTCTGGAGGCTATAACTTGCCAGTAAAACTCCAGTCTTAAATGAAGCATAAAGGGGGATAGTCTTAAATTAAGCAAAGAAAACCTGAAATCCTCTGGGATCACTCTTTTTAACTTTCTGCTTCAGCTTGCTGGTTTTGGTGCAGAACTGGTACGTGTCCATTAGCCAAAGTGCAGTTTAATGAAATCGAAGTTATTACGAATACTGAAAATGTTCTAAATAGTCTTCAATATGGTATTCAAAATAGCAGAAACTGAAGCAAAACCAAACACGCGGTCTGCCCAAGCAAGTCAAACCAACTCAATCCAGCAGTGACCAAACCTATAGCCAATGGGAACAGGGTACGCGTGACATACCTCGTCTTCGCTGACGCTGCCCTTCTGCACCGTCCGCCCTGCACTACAATTAACAAAATTAAGTATTCCACTTCATCTGATCGACTTCGCGGACACAAACCGAAGCGTCTAAAACGAGGAGAAAGGCTGTGCTGTGTTCCTTCTTTTCCGTGAAGAGAAAGGCAACTTCAAAGAATAACTTGGATGGCTCTGCTGTCTTTCCCTTAACTATTGACTATGAAATTAGCCTTAGGCAACTACTCTCCAGATTAAGCCTCCAAGGGGAGGTTCAGGCTGGATATTAGGAAAAATTTTTTCACCAAAAGGGTTATCAGCCATTGGAATGGGCTGCCCAGGGAGGTGGTTGAGGCACCATCCCTGGAGGCGTTCAAAAGACGGGTTGATGTGGTGCTGGGAGATATGGTTTAGTGATGGGGTTGCATTTTCTTTGTTGCGTGGGTGTTTATTTTTGTCAAAATTAGGTTGATGGTTGGACAAGATGATCTTTAAGGTCCCTTCCAACCTAGAAGATGCTGTGATTCTGTGATGAACCTGGGCCACAGAGTAGATAAAGCTACTGCAGTATGGGTGCAAAAATGATTGGAAACCATTCCCAGAGGAGTCACAAAGGTTGACAGGATACACTAAATACCATTCCTTGGGTGTCTTCCAAATCTTGGATTCACCCATCCACAGAATTTTCCCTGTTGACCTCATTATTTTTGAGACCATGCTTATTAACTCTGCAGATGAGACAGAGCCAGGAAAGACTGGCAAGTATATTGGAGTGTATTGAACTAGTATTCAATCTTGACCAACCCAGAAAAAAACGGGTTGAGGAAATCACAATGCACGCAGGTAAAGGCAAGTGCAAATTCTCTCACTCAGGGAGGAAGAAGACACTGAGGGCAGGGCTAAAGATCTGGGGGTGCAGGGGATAGCAAACCGAACAGGAGCCGAGGAATGTTGTAGGGCCACCAAAAGTCAAACAAGCCCGACGCAGACCCAGGGCAAGGCAGAGGGAAGGGACACATCAAATGGGGACAGGATGATGCTTGAACTGGGCTGTCAAATGTCTGGAAGCCCTATGGAAATACACAGTATGTGCTCAGACAATAACTCTGGGGAGAAATAAAAGATGTACGTGGGTGTGTGGCAGAGAAACGGCACATGGCAAAACCAATGTGTAAAAACACAGGAAGGACATGGACCTGTTGGAACGGGTCCAGCGGAGGACCACAAAAATGATCAGAGTGCTGGAGCCCCACTGCTGTGAGGACAAGATGAGAGAGTTGGGGTTGTTCAGCCTGGAGAAAAGGCTCCGAGGAGACCCGATAATCCCTTCCAGTCCCTAAAGGGGCTCCAGGAGAGATGGGGAGGGACTCTGGATCAGGGAGTGGAGCCGTAGGACAAGGGGTTTTAAACCGAAAGAGGGGAGATTTAGATTAGATCTTGGGAAGAAATGCTTTCCTGTGAGGGTGGTGAGACCCTGGAAGAGGTTGTCCAGAGAAGCTGTGGCTGCCCCATCCCTGGAGGGGATCAAGGCCAGGCTGGATGGGGCTTGGAGCAACCTGGTCTGGTGGGAGGTGTCCCTGCCCAGGGCAGGGGGTTGGAACTGGACGATCTTGAAGGTCCCTTCTGCCAGTGCGAGCCGGCCGTGCCTCAGAGCCACACTCTGTGCCCTGTGGGTAGCCCAATGCAATGTCTTGCTACTGTACCTGTGCGACTCCATCCTCTTTCCATAGTAACCCGGACACTAAACTAAGTCCAATTTTGTGATCTTCCATCTCTCTGGTTCCACGAGTGTCCCTCTCTGTGATAAATCCAGCCGGCAGTAACGCTTCTTCCTTGCCAGACAGCACCCTGAAAGTGAGAACGACGTGTAAAAGGCATTAACTGCAAATGTGTAAAGAATCACTGAAACTTTTATTAACGCTCCCTAAATTGGAATAAATTTTGATGTGTAGTATCTATTAAAGGCTGTATCTGCCATGACAAAGAAGCCCCAGCACACAGGGCTGTCGTAGCTGAACTACGGCACCTCACGATGCCATATGATGCATTTAAGAAGTGCAACGCCGTGATGCCCCAAAAACTCCACAGTTCCCAGGGAAAACAACTTAATTCAAACAAAATGTTGTGAATGAACACTCCGGTGTTGCTCTACAACAAACACAAACACAAAACTCTCTCCTGTGCTACAAGCTCTTGCAGCAAGACAAGGCAGCAGACAGAACAGGCAGGATGCAAGGCATAGAACATGTATTCTTTTTGTAACAAACATATTGAGGCTGAAAATACGTCTCTTACGTCATAATTCTAAAGCTTTGTCTGTCATCCCAAGGTGGGATCCTTCCCTGTAAACTCATACAAGAAACTGTCACCCAGCTAATATTCCTAACCTCTGTATTTATTAAAAAAGAGTAATTTGTGTCCTGAAAGCACATCACTAACTGCCTGGAAAATCTGTGCTCACTTAATGAGAATGTATTTCAGATTCCTTAAAGGTGTTTATGTAACATTAATTAGAGATCAAAGATAATTTGATTATTAGCAAGGGAAAATGCTGATTATGTTATTTGAGGATATACTGGTTCAGACTGAGCGCTAATATGACCTTAAAAGAACTAGTTTCAACTAGTCAGATGGAAAGTACTTCAGAGCTGATACGAACCCTCAAATACATTATAAATAATTTTTATTTACAGTTTGACCTTGTAGGATTGAAATATACACTATGTATATCCAGTGAAAGTAAGAATATGCTTTTTTTCCCCTACTAAACATGATGTATTGCTCATAAATTGAATTTTAGATTGACTAGAGTAACAATCCATCCTACCTGAGTACAGAAAACTGATTTGTTGTTAGCAGGAAAGAACCAAATGCAATTTTGAAAAAGGAATGGGGGAGGAAAATCCTGACTCTGGTGAAGCTGCTGGAGTTCTATCAGGAACTTAAGTGCACCAGTTGATTTAGCATAAGCAGGCCAAATATGAGTTAACTGTCAAAGAATGCAGAAGAAAACCTGACATAGCTTAATAACTGGGGGGGGGGAAAGGCTGAGCATGTTATTTTACTGTGAATTATTATGTGCTTATTATATATTTTCAATTATTTCATGCATATATTATAAAGCCATACTGTGATTGCTTGTGACATTTTTATTTCACGAAACGGGACAAAAACAGCTGAAGAAGGTTTTTAAGATGAGGCAGTTGATCTGATGCCCTCCCTCGTGTGTCTGTATGTCCTTGTGGCTACCCGTGAGTCAGTGTGGGACTGCAGTTCTGCAAAAGAACGAGTTGCATTTGTTAACTTCGTAGCTCAGGGTGGAAGAGCCATCAGTCCACACCTATAAAACTTCTGCCTTCTACAACTAGTTCAAACAGATGAAAATCTTCCATACAAACCAACTGTTCTTTCCAAACGGGCTCCTCCGAAGCCATGTCATTGCCTATAAATAACCGTTATCATGTGAAATCTAAACCTTTCTGCCAGTAAGCAAGCACTCAGAAGAACAATGCGTTATGCAAAATTAAATCATGTGAATCATTTTGCAAAATCTGATTTTTAAGTGGGAACTGGCACTTCATATATTATTCAAAAGAACAGAAACGTTCCCTTACCTATCATGCTATATTTAGGATTTTTTTTTTTTCCATAATGGAGAAATAAAAGAAATGAAAAGACGTGAAAAAAAGCGGCTGCAAGGAGAGACAAAGGGAGGATTAATCCTTAGAAAGACCAAAGTTTAGTTCCAAAGTTTCAGCCTGGAGAAGAGAAGGCTCCGGGGAGACCTCATAGCAGCCTACCAATATCCGAAAGGAGCCTAGAGGAGAGATGGGGAGGGACTCTTTGTCAGGAGGTGTAGTGACATGACAAGGGGTTAACGGTTTTAAATTGGAAGAGATTTAGTTTAGATCTTAGGAAGAAATTCTTTGCTGTGAGGGTGGTGAGACACTGGAAGAGGTTGCCCAGAGAAGCTGTGGCTGCCCCATCCCTGGAGGGGTTCAAGGCCAGGCTGGATGGGGCTCGGAGCAACCTGGTCTGGTGGGAGGTGTCCCTGCCCAGGGCAGGGGATTGGAACTGGATGATCTTGAAGGTCCCTTCCAACCCAAACCATTCAATGATTCTATTAATAGACTCCTCCCTTATCTTGCCTTTGACAGGTAACGCCTTTTGAACCAAACCGCTTTTCCGTGTGGACTTTTTCGAGCAGCCAGCCACCGCCGGCCGTTCAACACCAAGGCCCAGACCCTCCCTTGCCCCGGTGGCCCCC
>VXAK01001233.1:0-32705 GCA_013399435.1 Arenaria interpres | reverse complement strand
AATTCACATAGAAAGGCTTGATGTAGAGACTTGTTGCATGTCGTATCAGTAGTGTTATTTATTCCAAGTTATTTTGTGAACTGTGCTATTAGAAAACAAAAAAACCTCTTAAAATTAATAGATATAAACAATTACTCAACTTTTTTGTCAGCAAATCAGGTGGGGTAAAATAAAAGCTGAGGTTCTTATTCAATAATTTGACATAAAGGGAAACATCACATGCTGTAAGGCCTGTGACCAAGTTCTGAGAGTTTACATGTTTGTATGGAGTTAAGTCTGAGAAAGACAATGGAAATCACAAGAGCTGTATTTGCAGAAGGAACAGGAGTAGAACTAGATAATACATTCCATTGATTTATTCCTAAAGACTAAGATGACATCCTCTTTTAGAGAGAGAAACTCTGGTTGTGAACTACTAGCATGTACTTAGACCCACCAAACCACTACAAGTTCTGCGTATGACTTTCCCAGTGTTGAAACAAATGGTTTAATAGTATTGCGTTATTTTGTTAGTTTTCAAATAATTTTTACCATGTTTAGCAAAGTCTCTCAGTAATGTAATTGCAATTCTAGAGGCTTGAAAGTGAAGAAAAACACTATTGTTAACATATTCCTAAAATTGTGAAAGAATTTCTGAAACAATTCTTAAGACTGTTATGATGTAATTAGTTTTATAGTCAAAATGTGTGATTTAGTGTAAATTGGTGGTTGATCATTGGTCTAAAGAAGATGTGTGTACCTTTTGGGCTTCTGGCTGATAGAATTTAGAAAAAACCAATCTTATTTGGGCAGGTGGAGAAGCAGGGGCAGGAAAAAGAAAAGTGTGATTCTTTACATTCAAGGTTTTACTTTCAAAAGGTTTCCCTTGAAACTACTTAAATTTCAAATGATAGCTGCAGAACTGGGAAATGAATTGGAAAGCAAAGTTTGGACTAAATGATCACATGATAGGTAGAAACGTCAAAGCTCCGTGATAAATGTAATTTATAACAATGTTCTACAATTTCCCCCGTCACAGCTGATCTAGCCTGTCAGTAATTCACACTATATTATGTGGGAATGATAACTCCGTGGTTGAAGTTGGATTCTACTTTCCTTTCACAGCAGGAATTACATCTATTATATTGTAGAAAAGAAGAGTGTATCCACCAAATTAATGTACATGCTCTAACTGCTGAAAAATTGATTTTAAAATCAACAGGTTTGAGTTTTGATTAATTTTGATCCCTTTTCTGAAAAGCTACACTGTGCTTCCCATTGTACTGGCAACGTGGTGAGTACTGTATAAGGAGCACACATAGGGTAAAAAAACAATGGTGTTACTCTGACAGGTGCAAATAAAGTACTGTTACAAGCACCTCCGTTTCCTAAAAGCCAACTCTAGACTAATACGATTTTTGATTTTGCTATTGGCTTCTCTATCAGCTTTTCCATTTTTCTTTACCATGAGAAGATTCCTGCTACAATTTCCCCTTTTTTCCATTGAGAAAGCATGAGTCGGGCTGGCAGTAACTATACTCTTTAAAGATATCACCAAGCAGCTTTTAAGGACTGGAATACCTAATGTTTACTCTACCTTGATCATCTTCCAGTGTAGTGGGAATCCAGG
Organism: Arenaria interpres; assembly: GCA_013399435.1. Lineage (NCBI taxonomy): Eukaryota > Metazoa > Chordata > Aves > Charadriiformes > Scolopacidae > Arenaria > Arenaria interpres. Next base: position 31,096 of record VXAK01001233.1, on the reverse strand, counting down.
TGTCTTCATCCCTTCTAAAAAAAGCCTTTATGTTATTGCTGTACCTAGTGCTACTCTGATAATGTCATGAGTCAATGTAGGAATTTCCTCGTGCTACTACAGATTGTAGAAAGTTAGCGTTTAGTGCACATTTGACAGTATTTTATGGTATGTTTTGGCAAAAGTGTGATTTTTCTTTTAATTTACTAAATCACTTTCATATAATATGTTTCCAGGCATGATAAATTACGGGTGGCTGCAAAATCTTATTAACTACTCCATGGTCAATGAGGCACATTTAAAAGATTCTGAAAGCTACAGAAAAATAAAGATTATTTAAAATTTTGTATTTAAAATATTTTAATTGGAAAAGCTATCACGTGTGACTAAATCAATGAGTCAAAATTGTCTGTAACTTGAAAAACCCCNTTTTCTTGAACAGTGAAAGTTGGAAAAAGTACACTGTATGGGAGTAGATGACAGAAAACTGGGACTCATAGTGAATGAAATTTAAGAAATTTAGTGAACCAGAAACCTCTATGTGTCTGAAGACAATGAGCTGACACTGGTAGCATGCTTGCCTTTCAAACATCAAATACAACTACGTATTTTGAAGGGAAGCTCAAGAGAAGCTGAGAGACATTGTATGAGGTAATACTGTGTTTTCTAATGGTCCATAGTTTCTGTTGTTTATATTCCTAAGTTCTTCATCCTGAAGTTGACTCATTTAAAACTACATGTTTAAATCATTGCAATTTTCAGCAGAAGTACTGAACCCTGAGCTCTTTGATTCCTAGGTTCCAGGTCTCAAGGAGAGTCATTTCCTTTCCTAGTGTCTATGACCTCTGACAATGTTTGGTGGTTCCTACCATGCTTCACAGCAATTTGGTGATCTAGTGAGAGAAGATCATCACTATTGCTTTCTTGTAATAAAAACCACAATGGTATAAAATCCTTACAGAAATCATTGAGAAAATCTCAATATTCAGAAAGAGGAAAGAAAAAACCATCTGCAATAGCAGACTAGTGTTATCCTGACTTCTAGGTCAAAGTACAGAATGTTGAATGTCAATTTGATACGCGGTATGCTTTCACATGGAGTGATTATACTTTGGTAATAAGGATTAGACAGAAAACTTCCTTGACATGACCTTTGTGATATACCCTCACCAATAAATCACTGTTGTTTAATGCTTTGTTTACCCCTCCAAGCTTTTAGTCTCTCTTATCATATTAAAGTTACATCTTTATTTACTGTAAGATGTGATCAGCTGTGTAAAAGTAAAAATGCACTTATGTTAACTAAAAATCCCAAACACTGGAGGATATTTACTGCATAGCCAACACGTGATGCACATTCTTCTGCAATGGCAGTTAAATAATTAGTTATCAGTGATTGAGTCAAACAATACAATATGTTTCAAACATAACTGGTTGCAAGCTCTCAAAGGCGATATATAGATGAGATTTTCCTGATAACATAGCTGTAGGAATGTTCCACGTATTTCTCCTAATTTAATCGACTTGATTTCTGAGAAACCATATGACTTCCTTAATGGAAATTAAATAGGGAAGAATGGTCCAATGACTAACATCCTAGTAAATCAGCTGGGAACAGGAATTACTTTATCGTACAATAATCTGTCTAGGTCCATTTTGACCTAAAACAGTACATTAAAGTCTGGGGGGTAGAGAGAAACTAGAAAGTGAATGGCTCTGTGATTGAAAAAAGTACATCCCAGAAATGTGTGGAGACCCTCAAATGTTGTCAAAGGCAGATTTGAAGTGATTCCAGGGATCTGCAGATCTTTCCAAAGGTAATGGCTAATGGGGCTGCAGTTGAAGGTCCCTCAGGAGCTAAGGGAGACTTTCCTTGCAGCTTCCTCAGCTCAAGGGATAAGGACACTATAGATAGGCATAGCAGATGGCATGGTGAAAGTTAGAAGAGCAGTGGAAGAAAACTGTAATTTTTTTGTATAAAGCTCCAGAGCTGGAGTCTGTGGAATATCAGGGACGAAGCTGCAAGAGAGATTCCCAAGCAGAGGGTTGTCTACTAGGCACGTGAAAAGAAAATGGTTTCTGCAACAATGATTAGGGCCACAAGAGGGCATTACAGGGCGAAAACAGCCTGATAAGGGTTTTCTGTACATGGCAAGGATAAGCAGAAATCCATCCTCTTGTTTCTTTTTTTTGTGAGATCAAGATAGTAATCTCTACTGATTTCATTACTCAAAACAGTTAGTTTTTCCAAAGAGTATGATTCTGTGACTTTTTTGTTTTGCACATGATATTACTGTTGCAGATAATTTTTTCCTATTATGAAGTACTAACGAGGATAGAGTAGACGCAAGAGGATTGGTGGAGCATGCATCATTCTGCTGTTCATCAGAACATTCAGAGGTCTGACAGAGTTTGTCAGAGGTCACATTTAAGAATAGAGGACAAAGTTCTAATGCAGAATTTGCCTATGTAGGTTAAATCTTCTGCCATATAATTTATGAAATTTTTGTATTGTTTATGACTAGGACTTCCTGAATAAATTCACAAATTTCTGTTTCCTGGTCTGAAATTCTTTGTCTGCTTCCTAAGCCACAGCTGTTGAGTATGTCAGTTGCCCACAGGCATTCTCCACGTTCTTGTTCCCAAATCCTGCCAACTATACTCACTATGATCTTGTGCTTCTTAAACACTCAGTCCATCTTACCTTGAGAGTAGTTTGGAATAGTAGTTCCAATAGTTTGGAAGTGCTGTGGCTGTATCTTCATGGAGCTATTTTGTTGCTTTTGCCTATGCTTACAGGAAGTCAAGGTTATTGTTGACAGAAAGACTTATAATTAAGAGCTCAGGTGATTGGCTGTACCTTGTCCTGCTGGAGTTATTTATTGGGAACTGATAGTTTGGCTTCTGAAGTGTCCCTTAGCAGTGAGATATACTTTCAGTACTGATGTCAAGGTGATAATAGTCAGGACTGGGAGCTAGTGATCCTCTATGAGAGCTAGAAGGTCTTAGAGATGTTCAATATCCTCAATGACCAAGGCAAGTCATGGGAATGGTCTAGAATAAATAGGCCATTTTGGTCCTATCTGCAGTCAAATTATCTGATATACCACACTGTGAGCTAAGATGATCGCTGAAGTGGGAATGTAGCATTTTTTGTTTTACAAAGGTCATGTACAGTTTATCTGTGAATTGTGATAGTGCTTCTTAGCTGAGTAGAATGCTATGGAATGTAGCAGAGTGAACTGAGTAACTGTACCATCACCGGAACAGCAAACTGTTAGGCTCTTAGAGTAGCAGAATTATATTCATGTTGTTTAAGATGTCTCTAGGTGGTGTCACAGTTATTCCATAAATTAGCACTATGACTACAATTATATCAGGCTATGAGTTTTGTCAGTTCAGGTGAAACTTGAGTGTGGGGATTAGAAGAGTCTTTGACTAAAGTGTCCAGTAGTCCATCTATTATTTCTACAGGGAATGTCAATAAAAATCACTTCCCAGTCCCAAGTTCCTGAAAATGAGCATATATTAAAATACTCTGATCTCTTTGGAGAGATTGTAAACAATCATGATTTGTTCTGTCCCAGGTTTCCTCCATGCAAGTTTATATTTATGTTCTGTTTTCTATTTTGAGACAATTACTTTGTTTCGTAGTTACAAACGTTTATTTTGACTAACTGACAAATCTTGCTGGAATTTTGTTACCAGCGTTATCATTCACCAAGACACACAGCAACAAAAGGATTTGGATTCTGCCTAGTTTCTTTGAATTTTCTTCGAATTTTCTTCTTTGGAATTACACAGCATCTATTAATTTGCATTCACTTGTCTCCCTCTGTTTCTATGTGACTTAAGGGTTTATTGATTAATTTTCTAACTTTTCCCTACTATAATAGAATTAAGTATACACAGGAAACACACAAAAAACTAGACAAGTATCTTTCACTCATTAGAAGTTACTACAGAAGCTCCTCTCTTATAAAGTGACCTTCATAGTAGATGGTAGGAGTTTCTTAAGGCTTCTACTAAGGCTTTTACTAAATCTCCATTGTAGGAATTATGCAATTAGGGATGGAGTCTCACTACCCTCTGGAATGTAAAACCCTCTAAAAATGTAAAAAGACTTACGTAAAAAGACTATCACCCCCAGATAGTGAGGAAATTATTAATGAAGAAGAAATTGTAAAGGTTAATCTTTGCACCAGCAGCTGGAGATGAGTGTCTCAAAATGGCTCTTTCTGATAATCTGAACAGTTAATTGTCTCTTCTGCTGGTAAGAGCAAGTGTAGAGAGGATGCCCTATCCATCACACCAGGGCTGTTGAATCTCCTCCGTACCCTGCTTCTTCATGTTGGTCAAGAAGGAATGCATCTTGAAATACTGATCTCATTCCTGCTGAAGAGTTGAAATCCCCTGTTTTCTTTGCCGACTGAAGTTTGCCTCTTCTTCCTGTCCTGATAAGGTAAGAAAAGTTCCAGGTTTCCCAGACATTCCCTATTTCTTCGAAAAGCTCAAGATAAAAGGAGCATATTTCAGTCAGGAAGAGTACAAAAGAAACAGCATGAACTGAGGATGAGTTTTAAATGAAATATGCTTGGCTGACATTCTGAAGTGTTATTTGAATATTCTTTCTTTTGCATGCAGGGTATGCACCTGAAATATGAGATTCTGGCATTCAGGGCACTAGAAACAGAGAGATTAGAAGAATGTAGGAAAATCTCAGATTTTAGTTTAAATTGGGGACATATAAAAATGAAGTGTAGAAAGTCAGGTGAGTAGGAGGAATGTTTAAGAGATTTACAAGTCAACTTTATAATACTTGATATAATAAACATTTACATTCGCTCTCTTTTTAGCTCTTGTGCATAGCAGTAAGGTCTAAAACAGTTGCATGTCAAAGCAAATCTAATTTATTAAGATTTAAGGATCATCTCTGAATGGATTTTCTTGAATGAAAGGCTTGAAAGCTTAAGGAACCGAGAATTAAATTCAAAGCACAGATGAGCTTAATTGTGACAGGCATCATAAACAGTCCTGGGGATTTAGAATGGTATGGGCCACATTGTGTCCTTGTGTGAATGAATTAAGAACTGATCCTATTTTGAAGTTTGGTGAATGGAATTCTTGAAAGAGCAGCTGAAAAGCTACATATTATTGGGATACACTAACTTGATGGGGAATATTTTTCTTTAATTAATTAAATTTACTTTCTTTCTCTTTTTCAAACTGAAGTTCTGTGAGGCAGGTTGCTAATTTTTGTTTTCTTCTCTTTTGTACAAAGGAGGTAGAAGAAAATCTATAAGCTAACCTTATTAAAAGAATATCTGTAGAGCTGTTTCCTTAAATAGAATGTCATATTCCAGCTGTGGAATTTGAAGAGCTCTGGCAAAAGCTATATTCCAGAGAGGCCTTGTGTGGCAGGTAGAAATCTGTGCTTATAGTTAATCATGTTCAGCAGCTATAAAATTAAAATGAAAATATCTGCATTTAACTGAGTGTCTGAATACCAACTCTGCTTCCCTTAGCCTGAGCTTTCCCTCTTCTCTCATAATAGTGGCTCCCTCCTCTATTTTTCTTGTTTGCTTGCTCCACTTGCTTGTGAATGTTTAATATTGATCAGTCTGTCCTTCACGCTGGGATGTCTGCCAAACACCTCATGCCAGTTATTATAGGATTAGATATATTTTGTCTATCTGGAAGAAGAGTTTTCGGTTTCTGTTGTTCCCTGGTATCCAGCTTACAAGGGTTGCTCTAAAATACCTTGCTCGGGGCCAAATCACTCCTGCTAATAACAAAACCTACAAGAGGGCCACCAGCAGGGCAGGAATTTTCATGTGGTTTAGAGAGATGAATATTTTAAACATCATCTACCTGGGAAACAGAGAGTTGGAGTGTAGGTTGCCATCCTTACTGTGCCAAGGAATAGCAAGCATCCTGTTAACAGTCACCCTTATTTTCTTTGCTGCTTCACCATGTACCTTTCATATGCTATGCTGATATATGCAACATTTCATCAGCCTCCCAATTACATTCCTCTATCCTTTGTGGAAGCATGGTATTATAAAAGTACCAGATACAGTATCACCATTAGCTCAATCACTCTGGTGTTTCTCAGCAATGCTTCAAACAATATTAATGCCATCTAGGACACCTGCTCACATCCAGGCCTTTCCATGCTTGCTTGAAGCCCTTCTAATGGGCCCCTGACCTGGACTGATCTGGTCTGCACTGATTTGTTCATCCAGGTGGAAGAAATGTGGCAAAGATACTATTCTACTTCAGCCTGATAAGAGTTTTATATACTCCCCCATTTTCACAGAGGAGTAGACACGTAATCAGCCTGCTCAAGTTATGGCTGAAACTTCCAGTCTTTGGGTCAATAGGTAGAAATGCACTGCACTACTACTCTCTGACATAAATGCATTGGCTCTCAGCCAATGTCTAGAAGACAACATTACAGCCTTGCCTAAGCACTTAGCTGCTGCTCTGTCCCATAAATGTTGAGGCATTTAAAGCATGGACAGTTCTCATTGTAATTAAAGGCCTTGATGTGGCAATTGTCTGCTATATGCAGTATCTTGCTTTATAAATGCAGTAAGGTCTATTTCTGTATCCTGGCACAGAGCTGTCAGAAATACTTCTTTTTATTTATAGCCTGATGATCACATGCAGTGGCTTAAAGGCAACTTTCTGTCTTCTTCATACAAACAGTGGCTCATTGAAAATGTGAATTGAAATACAAATGTTAGAGTACTTTTAAATATTGAACTGAGCAACTAGCTTCAAACCTTTCAGTCACTTAAGGAATTAACATATGATAGCACCTACTACTGAAACCATTTTGCAGGTCTGGTTGCCACTACCACTTGCAGCCAGATGGACCTTAGAGCAAAATTGTACCTGATATTCCAGTCAAAACCTTGCGCTGGAGAGCTGTGCAGTCAACAAAAAGTACCAGTATGAAAGGCTACAAGAAAGGTACCTTACACTGTAGGTGTTGCATACCTTTATTAAAGGAGTACAGTGGTGGATGAGCCTGATTTTTACCCTGAAATTTTGTAATTTTTCTTGTAGACATTTTTGCTTATGCTCACATCTTTTATGGTCCCTTAGTCCATGGCAACATGGACTAACCAGCTGAAGACGTTTGTGGCCCCAGGCAGCCCAGGATGAAGGCAGTGCTGTAACAGCATTGTCCTTCCTAGGTACTCCCTTATCAAGGATGGCTAGACCTCTCCCAGGCAAAGCAGCAATGACACCCTGGAGCAGGTACATGCAGAAGGAGTTGAATGAAATGCGTGCATGATTCCTTTTCCTATCTCCATCCTCTTCTATTACCCAACTCCCATAAACTGCTGCATCATTTCTAGGCTCAAGCACAATATAACACATTTACCTTCTGAGGTCCCCAGAGAGCCAGTCAAGAAATAAGACATCAACGTGCTTCCAAAAACTTATTACAATATCTCCATAGCCTTATTCCAAGTGTATACAAATGGATGTAGTACCACTGAAACTGATTTTCATCAGTTGAAAATCTGACCCAGATTAATTTCCCTCACTATTAGTTTTTCTTTTTTAGCCACTTTCCTTGTAGAATTATGTACAATATTGCAATACTACTGAAATCGTCTGATCCTAAAGCTGCTCCCAGGGTCTTACAAATGTTTCTGACTCATTGTCCTCATACTTTGGAAAACAAAAATAATCTGAAAAATAACCCTCTTTCTGGAAGGTTCTTATTGCAAATTTTAATAGCAGGGGTTATTTTTTTAAGTGGGGTTTTTTTGTGTTTAGGGTTTTTTTAATAGTATTGAATTTCTTTCACAGCACTTCAGATTAAAAATAATTTCCTGTGGTATTTAAATGTTTGTAAATAGAAATTATTTTCTTCCCTTTATTTTTGTGGGTTTTTTTTCTTTTCTATTTCAAATAATCTATTCTATCCTTCTGATCTTTTATTTTAGCTACCTGTTATAACATATACCAATTTTTGATCCTTTTAGGTCAAAAGTGCTGTTTTGTTTTCTGTATTTCTTCTTTATTTTTAAAGATTCACTTTTTTCTCTTTCTTTTAATTTGTAGACACAGCCTTTGTAAGTTTTGTATCCCTTTAATTTTTCTTTCTGTTTCATTGCTTATGAACCTCTGTATCTCTTGGCCAGGATGTCAAATAGCTATCTAAATATTTATACAACATTCTCTCAGTAAATATTTACTCATTTTATAACTATGAATGAGTAAGTCATTCCATTTCCTCTCTGGAAGGTATGACCTTAATTCATTGGATGTAAGGAATACAGCATTATGAATGTTTTGATCAAGACTACCAAAAAAGTTATTTATGAAGACAGGAACTAAATCCAGAGTATATTCAGAGTCTAGGACATGAGTAAGTTTCTAGGGGACAAGACAGTGTGTGAACCTTATTTTTACTGCATTACCTACTCAGTGTTATTACCTATGTGCATATGCTTCTGTTTCAGTACTGTATTGTAAATACCAGGGGGCTTATGCTTTTTAATTTCTTTCATCATTGGCAGTTACTGGGGAATGGTGAAAATATTAGGTCATTCAATAGGTTACCTCATGATAATTGTCCATGTGAACATTTAAGTGTGCCTTCAAATCAGCTTCACTGTGAGTTCATCTTCAGAAAATAAATTCTTCTAAAGTCCTCAGGTTTTAAAACTGGGCTAAACAACTTGCATGTGCCTTTGCTCTGTGCTGAAAACGAATACTTAGAAACATTTCTCTCTTCTTCTTTGTATTTATTAATATGCGCGTGTGTGTATATACTCAGGTTTTTATCATCTAGTCTGTATACTCTTCTGTCTGTAGTAAAATGAAGCTGAAAAGAGAATCAAGCATACATATCTGCCTCCCTATTTGCAAACTTTTACTAAAAGTGCTTACCGAATTCAGGTGCCTATAACAGCACTGTGGAAGAAGACAATAAAATAAAATTACATTTATCTACATTAGTGGCTTCTGTTAGGTGCCATTTGGAAACTCAGAATGTGTTTTCCATAAAAGGATACACTTCTTTTTGGAGCCCTGTGAAGCCAAGAAATAAGAAAATATCAACTATTGAATCCTGTCTGGGTAGAAAATTTGACTTTGGTTTGTAACTGAGTCATTATCATCACTGGGTACTAGTAGAGGCATCTTGAAGAATAAACTTCCGCACTGGGTGAAGAAATAACAGAAATATTTTGTGTCTGTTTTACATTAAAAAATATTAAATATACTGGTCTTGTGAAAATCATATGAGTTGAAAGGTTAAACATTTATGGAGTTCACTTGTGGAGTAAGAAAATGTTTTAAGCCTATTGCAGTCAACAGGGACAAAACCTAATCTCCTTGGCTTAGGACCAGTCCCAAAATAAAGTAAGAATAAACTCTGTTGTGCTATGAGTTTGCTATAGTGGCAATCCATTCCTCCTCAACAGGATAAAAATACATATTGTAATTGCCTGCATAAAACCAGTGCTTTGAAATTCAGCATGGGAAGGAAGGCAAAACATATACACATCCCATGAATTTAGGAGAGTTATAGTCCATATTTACATTATCAAGTAGTGCAGACCAATAGCAGTGACTCTGTAGAGCAAAATGACTTGTGCAATCTGTAGAACAAAATTGTTTATGAGGAGACCTGCAGTTTGTAGTGTAATCTTGGTTGGCCATGGTACAGTCTGTGATACACACATATGACTTCATAGGACTTTTTCAGTGATCTGGTGATGTAGCCAAGAGCATTATAACCTTAGAAATCATAAAGAAGATCAGTATTTTGGACATGTGGAGAGAGTAAAGTGATCTTACCTCTGTCATACTTGCTTTAGCCACAGGCTGGCTGCTACTCTTGCCCAAGTATGTGAGTGAAATTGAGCATTTAATAAAACACTAATTAAAGTAAATACTGTAAAAGCATTAACCTCCATAAGGTGTTTAAATTGAATTCCTGGGTACTTTGGCACAGTTCCAGCTTTCAATAAGTTCCGATGTAACTGTATCAAATCACCAATTCAAAGGCTTTGATTTTAGTTTATGGAATATTCCCGTTAATAATGATACCTTAGACATCCATTAAGTCTGGAACATTAATTTTATGGAAAACTTCCAATACAACTCCATTAGATTTTTTTTTTATTATTTTTTTAAGCTAAATTAGCAGTATAGGCTTTTAACATATGTCGTAAATAGCTATATTTAATGGAAAGATTACCCAAATTAAAACCAGACCAAAATAGAAAATACAGCTCCCTCTGTTTAAGTCATGACCTTCAGAATCCACTTAGAAGTTACCAGTTAAATGAAGCCATGAGTGTTTCAAACTCCCTGTTGTTTGATTGTTGTGTGGGCTAGGAAAATAGAGGATCACCTATGAAACACTGATGTGCTTTTTCCTTTTTCTTTTCTGGTAGGTGATTTCCCTTAGTTACACAGATTGATACAATACTTTTGAAAATGCAATTGTCATATAAAAGTGTAGTGCATGACTGTAGCCATTTAAAATACTATAAAAATCTATACAGCATCCAGATACTCTATCTTCCACCTTCAGTTTTCATATTTAGATCATGTATAGGATGATTTCCCAAGTAGGATGATTTCCTAAATCAGTGACTGTAAGCTTGAGCTTACCTATCGTCTTCACCAATTTTGGACCTGCACATCACATTCAGGAACAGCCTAGGGGAGCTGAGACATCATGTGCGTTCTCTGGCACAAGCTAGCTGGCCCAGCAGCAAGCACATAACCATCAGTCAACTTGTAGCAGAGCTTCAGACTACATGAGCTTCTCGTGATCACTATGAATGTTATGGGATATGGAGAATGCTGGAGTTACCAGTCTCCCATCTCCACTTAATATCCCATCTAAACCACCTGGCATTTTTCTGTTAAAGGCTCATCCAGAATGAAGGCATTCAAAACAACCTGAAATGTTTTAGTCCTGTCAGGTAGAGACAGTGTTAAGTTTCCACCAGCCAATATCAAACACATTCAGAACTAATGTTATTAAATCAAATTCCTTCAAACTGGACTTCTCTGTTAGATTTCAGTGAGATTGAAACTTTAAGCTGAAAATAGAATATGTTCATTTCATATGTATGTGTGTCAGACGGTGAGAAATTCTAGTTAGAATTTTCCTTATAACCTGAGTAAATCAAGAAATGTAAAGTAACTCAAACCATGTGACATATTTTAGTGTACAGAGCAGATGGGGCAGAATTAACATTGGACTTTTGGCTTTAACTCTGCATTCACTAGCTTTTAGTGATGATGTGTTCTCAGCTGTTGCATGTTCATTTTTCAGTCATAAGATTTTAATAATGTTCATAGGATAAAGAGTTTTTTCTTTTTGCATAATGAAACATTTTTGTTTATGTCACATTATCATGTGTTTTTTTTCCTTTTAAACAAAAAAGTTTCATAACTCTGATCCCTGTCCCTTACCTGTTGTCAGTGCTCTGATATGGAGGGAGACAGGTATTGAACCCGCTGTATCCATGCAGTTTTGGAGATATTTATCATTTTTTTCTGTTATGAGGTGGAACCAGAGTCATTGTTGTTGAGTGCAAAGCAGAAGTAACAATAATATTCACTGGATTATAGTTCCTCCTTACATAAGTAGTAACTAAAGCACGGGGACTATTGCTGTGTTGAGTATCTTAATAGCCTTTTGTTCATTCAACTGTATTAATATTTCCCAAGACCAGCATCAATAATACTCCTTATGAAAAAAATCTCATGGAAAAATATCCTCCCCGTTTTGAAATACTGTGGTGAAATAAGGAGTTTTTTTGAAGTATGGGTTCCTTAAAGGGATATCACCATATAGGGATTTGTATTAAAATAAGCCATTGAGGTGATCTACTTATAAGCCACACTCACTAAAGATAGGGAGTCAAATCTGCTAAAAATTGAATAAGAAATTGGTTTGTTCAGTCTAAACTCCATGATTGTAACTATACTTTGTGCTTTGCATTAATTGATATTTAAGATACACAAATTCATTAATCTGGTCCCTTGAGAATTTTCAATGTTTAGCACTGTTTCACCATTTGTATGGGAGCTGATTTATTTTTGCCACATAATAGGTCATTTCCTTAACCCAGATCATTGACAGGAGACAACTCTTACACACCTGTAATTCTTGAAATTAGGAAAGGGATGAGAATACTGCTTGTCTTTCATACAAATGCAGACTGAGCAGAAGGCTGTTCACAGGATTAGACTCTTGAATGTGGTAAAAAACCCCCAGGTTTTGGCAGGCAACATTAGTTAACATTAAATACTATATGTAATAATTTGAAGTTCTTAAGCAAGGTTGGTAAACATGCAGGGAATGTGTTGCTTTTCTTAGTGTAAAAACTTGTAAGGTGTAAATGCTAGTTTTAAAATGGTGACACTAGATGACTGTAGTTCTGACTCTGCTCCCATGTACAGTGGCTTAGGTAAGACTTCCATGGTTCAAATAAACTGTTCAGAAATATGGCAATATGTCAGTAAAGTCTACACATTTTAACTTCACTAGAACAAAAAAGAGATTTCTTGTAGGCATTGGATAAAGTTTCTAGCTAACCCTTCAACTCATACCAAAGATAAATGTGTTGTCCAGATAGGTGACTTACCATATTTGATAGTTTTTAAAAATGGGGAAAAATGGTTCTGTGGAACTCACCATATCCGTTCAAAACCTCATGCCTATTAGGATTGTTCTTTCTAATTTTTTTTAAGCTGATTTACTGCAATTACCTATCATTTGTCAAGTGCTTTAAGTTTGGCAAAAGGAATATACAAAGCAGACTTTTTATCTAAGTAAACAAGCTTTTAGGCAGGAACACAAATCCAACAAATACGGTGAGCTTTCCTACTGCTGTGGTTGAAACATGTAATGAATTAACTAATGAAAATATGAGAGTCAGATTTGACCTTGACTTTGTAGTTGTATTTAGCACAAGATCATTCAAATTTTGCATTTTATGTATATTTATTGCCACAGCATTTCTAAGAAAGTAACACTATGATTCTCGTTGCAATAGGAAAAAGTAATGAACTTCACTGAAATGTAGGCATTTGAGTCACTTTGAGGTTGTGGTCCTGAGAAGTCTACCCCAGTTTTCCCAGAACAGGGGTGTTATCTCACTCCTTATGATTTGCCCAGGAATTTCAGACATTCTGTGTATGCATTCCTGCATACCTAAAAGCACAGATATATTTTTCATCTAAGAAAATAATTTATAAAGCTTCTACAAATAATTCATTTTCACAGTTAACCAAGATTCCAGTGTCTTTTGGGATGCATACAAAAGTTTTTCTTGTCAATAAAAGAGACACTCAACCTACATGAGACAATAACTCTTCGAGATTAGAACATCGTGTTGCATCTTAGCAATCCCAGCATTGCCTGAAATTTCTCTAACCTGAAGTTTTTGATTTTACTTCAACGGGAGGCTTGATCTAGGTCTCAATGGAATTAATAGGAATATTTCTGTTAACTTAAACAGGAGCAGAGTCAGGGCCAAGGCCAACAATACTAATTTGCTTTAGCTTCAGGCAGGCTTCTTCCTTTTTCAAGACCAAATCTTCACTTCACCTTCCATGAAATTTAATAACAATTTATAAAGCTTGAAAAGTTACAGTTTCTCCTAAGGATATGGGAGCATCTAATTGGAGTGGTGTGCATGTCCTATCCTCAGACAGAGTTCAAGGTCAGCATGGATAGCCTTTATTTCTCTGTAAATGGGATTGGTCAGTTCTTTGGGCTAAAACTTGTTACAGAGTATTTTGTTACCACCTTTTCCTTTGAGGAGTAGCTCTACATTTTTGGCTTATCCACAGTATCTTTAATGACTGGTTTGCATTTTTTCGTAATATAATTGCCTAGACAAGCTACACTGCAGAAAAGAAATTACAAACACTTTTTCTTGCCAAACTTCCAAATCTGGTTAAGGTTTGTTCAGTCTGTCCCTCTCTTTTTTTGCCCTAGATTTACTTTTGATAGACTCAGAGATTCATAAAACAGCACCTTCAGCACATGAATACAAAAATCTTAGCAAGCTGACAACAGATATTCTTTCCCAGTGCCTTAAATTTCAAGGTCCTGCTTTGTTACTTTTTCTTTTTTTCCTTGTACTTTATGTGTCTCTTTAGTCACTAGTACAGAAAATTGCCAGTACCACAGCTTTTTGATATTAGCAGAACTCTTAAGAATAAGACAAATGCACTTTATCTTCTCACCAAGTTTTCCTAATTCTCAAGGGACAACGATAAATGATCAGAAGGACAATTTCTTCATTTTTCCACTATGCAAGAATTTTTGTTAAAGCATTGAAAAAATACACCCTAAGAGTCAAACATGGTATGATATTAAAGGTTTTAATATGTGGTGATATGTACTTTGATAACTGTAAGTGTAAAATATTATTTTTGTAGACTATGTGAATCTATAGCTATGTCATAGTTGCCTGATTGAAATTTGGTGAAATTTAAGTTCCTAAGTTACTTAGATGCTTCTGAAACTTTCTGCTTTTCACAGTATATTATTAGGAACAACATTTAAAAGGTATGAACGGAAATATCTCTAATGCCAGTGTCTTTGGGTAAAGATAATGAGCCCTGAAGTAGTTATGAAAAAAAGCCAAGAAGCCAGAAGGGAAAAAAATACAAGAAGACAGCCAAGAGGGAGAAAATGTAGATATCAAACAAAATGTCTGGCAGCATGCCCGGGCAAAATTTTCCATACATATCAAGGTCAGACATCACAAATTTTTCTGGTGATAAATTGTGTATACGAAACAGGAGATATCTAAACAAGCCACAAAAGATACTTGCTCTCTCTTTCCTGTTGATATTTTGAATGCATTTGGACAGTGACTGAGGCAGTGTATACCAATTAGGTAGTCACAGACAATGAATAACACTGGGATTGGCAAATGTGAGCAGCAGTCAGCAAACTCACCACAGTCACACAGGAAGACCCTAAAGAAATATGTAAAGAAAAAAGTGCCATGTGACCAGAAAGGTATTGCAGTTCCATGAAGGGTAGTCCTGGGCAAGAGCCTAATAAATAGCAAAACAAAATTTTCTTGGGGTAGGAAAATCAGATCAGTTGAGTTATGCTCTCTACTAGACATCTTGCCATATATATTCTGTTATATTTAATGTGTGGAATTACAATTTTTTTTTTAATACAATTGCCAATGTAAAATTTACAGAGATGCCACAGAAGGTGACAGATTAATAAGTATTCTGTGAATTGGCTGCATTCAAGTGTGGCATCCTTTTTGATTAGTCATGTATGTGTTTAAGCTTTTATTTTCTTATTTTTCTAAAATTAGTATCTGAGACTTAATATGGATTTTATAATGTCCCTGCCTTTTAGAATCTCGTTCCTTGAAAAATGACAGGAAATTAACCTTTTTTATTGCATACCAGTTTGTTCCACCTCATCTCCAAATTTGTGGTACCCCTCAGAACCTTTCCTTTAAGACTTCCACAAAGAATCACTTCAAAGGTTGAATCAGTAAGTGAAGTTCAGTTGGGAGAACTTGTATGAATCAGGTAGTGAACAAGGCAAACGGTGGTTCATGCTGTCAACCAGCAGTAACTATTTGTAAGGGCTGGGAAGTATTGAAATTGTAAGAGTGGTTCATCTTAACATTTATAGCCTAGCAACCAGTTGATAGAGACCCGATTTGATTATAGTTTGCCTGAAGTAAGCAATCATTCAGTAGGATTAAACTAGATTATTGAATTAAACAATATAGTCCTCTTCAGTCTCCTTCATTATCCTCTTGAATCCTCTGTGAGTTCCCTCTGAGGTTCTCTAGTGTGCTTTGCTTTTCTTATTCCTGACTTTTCTAGCATAATTTAATTCAAGTAAATAATTTCCATTCTGATTCTCCTAGTCTGAATGTTTGGGAGTCTCTGACAGTTTGAATGCTTACTTAAACCTCCTAAAATTTGAGTTATCTCAGAACATTTTATTCCTATCTTTCCTGAAGACCTCAGAAGACCATTTGTCTTCAGTGATAAAAACACACACATAAAAGCAATATTTAAAAGCACCTCTCAATTTGTGATTAGGAATTTCAGTCTTTCAGGTGCAAACAGAATATTAGCATATGTTGCTATCTGTTAGATAGGTAAAAAAAAGGCATGCATTGGTTTATAGAGGCAGCTTCACATAAGGTCAATAAGTAAACAGTCTTCTTGGTATGATAGAGAAATCTGAATTTAGACATGTTATAACTTAGAGTACCTCACACATGCTCTGTGAAGTTAAAAAGCAGTTTAGGGTTATGAAATATTCCCACTGAATATTGCTAAGGGAATGGGTTCTTGCACCACTGAGGAGCAGAATGCAGCTACAGGGAGCACTGTAAATAAAACTGAAACAAATTCTAATGGTGGTAAAGACTGAATTATGCAAATGATCAGAGAGTGTGAAAATCTGTCTACACTAAGTTACTACTGGATCTGACTTTTTAAGTATCAGTCATCTGTTTGTTTCCTGCTTGCAAAACTATCTTGATAAATGCAATACTTATGCCTTACAGTCTCTTCTTCAGCCCTTGAAATCATGTGAAATGTTTAATTACAGAAATCATAAGCACAGCTACAGGACCAGACTTTTCTGTTTTATACAAAGACTGTTGCATAAAGGGACAGCCACAAATAGATCTGTAATCTGCAATACTTTTTAGGACATTGCTCCAGTACTTACCCTTATTTTTCCAACTATTATCTGTGTTACTGAACTCTTTCCGGTAATGAAGGAGTTAACCCAGTTTGCAATTAAAGAATGGTAGAAAACTGGCCCAGCTGTAGAATATAAAAGATGAGGAAGAGGGGAAGTAAGTTTTCCTTGGGGAAGCAAGGTCGGAAAGAGCAGAAACACTGTGGTCTGGTTTCAGGAAAAGACAGAAGAACTTTTGGCTTCTGAAGGACAGTCACATGCTCGAGGTAAGTTTGATTGTTGAGAAGGATTGAGTAGCTGCTTGGAGGGAAGGGTTTGTGTTATGTGGCTTTTGGAAGAGAGTTTGGCAGTCATTTTCTTGAATAAGCTGATTTGTTTACAGTTAGAGTCTATGTTGTTTTTCAGGACAGAGTAAAAACAAGATTTGCCTTGCAGACTTCTAATGTGGCATGTATAGGCTGTGGAAGAGTAGTTAAGTGTATGCATTCAGAATTTTATGGATACCATATACATGTAAAAAGTCTGATGCTGAATATCTTGTGTCTGTTATCAATGCAGAAATGGTGTGTTGCTGAGTTATCTAAGAGTGCCTGGTGTTCAAAACGCAAACGTGGTAATTCAAACGATTTATGGTATTAGTGATGTGTTGTGCTAAGCATCCTCAGAAAAGAGTAGGTGCTTCAGAAATGCTTAAAATCTGTAAAGGATCAGGTGCAAACTAAGAGCTTTGAAGTCAGCTGAAGTCACTTAAGAAGCAAAGGTTCAAGGGTAGCTAGATAGCAGTTTTTCTTTCAGGAAGATTTCTTTTTTAGATGTAACTTTTAGAAGAAACCCTGAATTGGCTGTTTAGAAGAAAGTATAAGCAGTTGTTTTGCTGCCTGTTGGGCTCAGAACTTGGTCCTGGTTTGCTTGTGTGGGACTTTCCTAGACCCATCAGCTCTTGGATGTCTTGGCTCCCCATCTGCTGGCTTTGTGTTTCCTTCTTTGCTTTTTTGGTTTTTTTCTGATTTTTCTTCTGTTTCTGCATGTGTTGGTTTCTTATGCTGTAACTCCCAGGATTGAAGGAGTCCTAATTACAAACAATTGGATGAATTATCAAAAGGCTAATACTTCTTCTCTGAGTCTGTCATGTGGCCAAAGCTCATCATTTCTTGTCATCCTGTTTTTCATCCTTGCTTTTAGAATGGTATGCTTGCGCATTTGGCCTCAGGACTAGTTTGGCTCATGATTTAGTGGAGATCCCCAAGGTAGCTGCGGGTATTGGAAACACCAACAGCACACCTGAAACAAAGCACTGAAACACCAACTATTGTTGCACATTTGCCACTGAGCTGTGTTACAGGTGGCTTCTTCCAAATAATAGGCTGGCTAGCTTGGGTATACTTGTATGGCAGTGCGTGCTTTCTTTTAGGTAGATTTTTAAGAACATCTGTTAAGACTTCAATTGAATAAGCCTCTTTATAATAGAGAGGTGTAGTCATTTATTTGGACAACTTTTTGACTTATGGTAAAGCTGAGGAATACAAGTAGTTTTTTTATAGGGAGTAATTTCAAGATGAAGTCTGTTATTAATATTCTCTGGTCCAGGAGTCCTACTGGGGAATCAGGGTAGCACTGATTGTTGTTCAGAAATATTGAACAGCTCCGTAACTAATCAAACCTTATCCTCTAAAGCTTAAAATGTAAATTATGAACTATTGCTAAATTCTGTAGCATATGTCTCTTTAGTCTCTGTTACTCATTGTTACTCATGTATGTATGAAATGGGAAAGGGAGCAAGCAGACATAGTAACAGTAGTGTTTTCTAGCATAGCTATTTATTATACAGAAAACACTTGCTCACAAATTACAGAGTTTTTTCACCATAATTTTTCTGCAGAATATCATTCTTTTTTGGAATATATGGACCGAGTTTAAGCTTTACAAGTAAGAAAACTAAACGTAGGAGTGTCCTGGGTTTCTTATTTTGTTAATAATGTACCTTCTTTGTGACTTTGGAAAAGTCAATTGACCTACTTGAGTCTCATTCAACCCAAGTGGAAAATTGGGTAAAACTCAGAGCTTCAAAAAGTCCCAAATGCTGAAGTGAAGCTTGTCCAAATGAGTACTGTAAATTAGGTGTACAAGTGACCATTGTAAGTGATCAGTATTCCAATGTGCTGATTTGTTGAGTAAATATGGCATTGCAGCAAATGCATTAAGAATATTTTTTTTTGCAATGATTTTACGTAACACTTCTGTATTCCAGTATAATTTCTAAAATAAATCTAATATCTTTGGAGTCAACCCTTGATGCTTTTTTCTCCTTCATCTCACAGACAGCACCAGAGAAACTTTGTGCACGTTATCACATACACAGAGACATGATGTTTTCACAAGCATAAAGGTAACATTCTTCTCCCGAAAAGTACCTCCATAGAAAGTAGTGTAAGTGCAGGACACAAGTTCCTCTGTGTTCCTTTATCTTCACAGTCATACACACCAGTAAAAAATAGCTGTAAGATGTTGTTGACTGAGAATAGCACATTTACATGTGAGGTGAGCAATCACTCTTGCATTCTTCTCTTCTCCTTTTGATTGCTATGGTTCTTCAGGATAGCAGTGGGGAGGCTCAGCAAGGAAAGGAAATTTTTTTTTCAGCTAGGTTCCCTCTAGCATTCGAGCTGAAGCTTTATAATACTGTTTCATTACCTTTGTGGTCTTAGAATACTCTCAAAATGATGAGAGTTTGAAACTCAAAAAGAGAGCTATGTGCTGTATATGGGAATTGTGTAGCTCACTCAACAGACAACAGGAATGCAAGTATAAAGCAGAAAGCAATATGTTAGCCAAGGAAGAAAGCTTGAACTTTGCACTTCCAAAGACATTGCTCTGTTCCTGTAACTTGGTCTCCTTGCTCTTGCTGTTTAGGAACCTGATGGAAACAGTATAAAAACAGGAATCTTTATGCACCTACAAAATGATGAAGGTGAAGCCTTCATATGCACCCTGACATTTGCAGTGAGAAATCTTATATGTTATTCTTATGTTAGCCCAATTTTGAGTAACAGTTTGGTTGTTCTTAACAGAGGAAGTACAGATGGTGACTCCTGGCAGGCAGTGTTATTGGAAGACATTATGCTGTATGTGTACAGGTTGTTAAGCTAACTGACAGTTTTTATGCAGCGCAGGCTGCTGATATTTTAAAAATCAGAAAATTACCATTTGCAAGTCAGAGGTCAGCTGGTTCTTTAGAAGACTTTAATATCCTAGTCCTGTAGCAATGGTGCCATATGTTCCTCACTGCTTGTTGCCTTGAAATCATAGAAGTGAAAATCAAAAGCCAGTTGTCTGTTGTAATCAGATTGCAATGAAATATAGTTGCACTGCCTGTGAGTCTGTTAGATATACAGGATGTAATACATCATGGAAACAGTCCAAATCTCTCCTAATCAGTACTGGGAAAGTCAAAGGAGCTTTCTAACTGTGAATGATCTATCTTGGTACAAAAAGAGGGAATTTGATGTGCCTGTTCATAGTCTGTAATTGAAAGGGACCTCTGTCAAGGATGAGGTATTCCAGAGGGGCACTGCTGGTACTGGGGTTAAATCAATTTTTGTGCTTAAAACGAGGCAGGAACCAGCATATTAATGACACTTTCAGTTGAAGAAATTGCAAATAGCCTTTTGGATAGAGCAAACTAATACAGAAGGACTGAGTAAAATTACAAACATGAGCACAAAATAACAAATGGGATTTGTAAGAAAGAGGAATGTGACCTGTATTTGAGGGAAATTATCTTTTGTGTGGATATTCCATTGGAAGTAGGAAGGTGACTACTAATAAAGACAAACACTAGTGGGTAATTGTGTGGTATGTGCTAGACCTTATGTCAGTAGGAAATACCATCAAGAATGTGAGCAGTGTTTCCTTCTATTTCATCTTGCAGCATGCCAGTCTGTGACTGAAATGTACTTCAGTGCACTAAAGATGGAAGAGCATAGTATCATTGTGGCTGTCCTTTTTTGAGAGGAAGAATACTGGTGATGGATACTATTCCTCATCCTTCTCATATCCTGGGAAAGAGGAATGCTTGCCTTGTGTCCTGCTTAGCCCAGAATAAAGTGAGGCATCATGGGACCTAGATTTTAATAAAATGAAGACTGTAACTCTTAATTAAGATGATAAAGAAATTGGAACAGATTAGTTTAATGTTTTCAAAACTGTAACTTATACTGTAGATAAGAGAGAACATGAGTTTTATACAACTATTTGGAGGGGATAAAGTTTAAAATCCACAAAGGGACAGAAATTTAAGATAAAAGGAAATCTGAAATGGATACCAGAGGAAGATTAATATGCAAAATCTATTAAGGATGCAGAACAGCTGCTTAAGGAACAGGATGGAAGAATCCTATTCTGAAGAATTTTAAAATGAAATAACACTGGCACAAAAACCAATCCCATGCACACAAGTGTGTGAGCAAGACAATAGATGGATGAAAAATCTGAAATACCGATTATGTTTAACCTCTATGGTCTATGTAGAGAATTCTGTCATCTTAATTTTGAAATTAGTCCTTCAAATTAATTTAATAATGTTTATCTTCACTATAAAGATGAGAAACTACAATCTGATAAAGAAAACAAGTACTACATATGACATTAAATACTGCAAATGTTTCTTTGATTTTTTTTTTTCCTCTGATCTGTTACTGAATATGAAAAGGTAGAATTCAAGGCACGTGTTCTTCCACTCAAATATCTTTATTTACCCTGTGAAAAGAGGGAAGAGATGTTTCCTGCAGTGGCCAAGGATGTATCCAATCAGTAAAGTCACAAATTGGTGATGCTTTGATAATAGGTTTATGTCAAGTAAATCAGGTGTGGAGAAAGCTGGTTGATTAAGCAATAGCTGAGTGCTCAGCATTATTAGCACTAAAGGAAAGTGGCTGTTACTTGAAGCAAGAATTAGTTTCCAGTGGATAGTGTTGCTTTCTGTAAATTGTCTCTCTAATAGAAGATCTTATGTCCAAATTTGGGGGATTTTTTGACTGATTAAACACAGCCTCAAACTTGTCAAAAGTCATGTGACAGGTCACCCTATCATGAGATAGGGTCCTAGGCTTGTAGTTTCCATTCTAATTGCTATTTGCTAAAAGGCTTTTCCTTCTTATGGGAAGTATTATATAGCACAGCTTTTTGATGAGCTCCAAAAACCTTTAGGCAATGTATTTATTCTCCTTTGCATTCATCCTGATAACTTCTACCTATGATTTGGAGAGCCTGGTATAATTGGCTTAGTAATTCAAACTCTTCTTCAGTTGAAATTCCATAAATGGATTCAATACTAGATGTAATACAATGATAGAAATTTGTAGTAGAAGCTAAAAGATTTAAATAAGGACACCATGATGTTTCTAGAAAACCTATTCTAGCATTCAGTTGTTGGTAGATAATTTCCTAATGTGTTAACTTTGAGGAATATATAGATTAAGTTTATGACTTGATGACCTTTTGAACACGGATATGGAGAACTATGGGCAATGATTAATGAGGTGAAATTTAACAAGTCCAAATGCCAGATCTTGCACCTAGGACTGACTAATGCAGGCCACAAGTATAAAGTGGGAGAGGAGTGGCTAATCCTACAGAAAGGGATCTGGGGGTGTTGGTTGACAGAAGGCTCAATGAGAGTCAGCAGTGTGCCCTGGCAGCCAAGAGGGCAAAGCACATCCTAGGGTGCATCAAACACATTAAAACCATCGGTCAAAAGAAGTGATTATCCTGCTCTATTCAACGTTGCTGCAGCCTCACCTTGAATACTGTGTGCAGTTCTGGGCTCCATAACTTAAGAAGGATGTGGAGGTCCTTGAATGCATCCAGAGGAGAGGAGCAAAACTGGTGAAGGGGCTAGAAGGAATGTTCAATGAGGAGGGGCTGAGGACTTTGGGCTTGGACTTCTAGTTTGGAGAAAAGGAGACTGAGTGGTGACATCGTTATGCTCTACAGCTTCCTGAGGAGGAGAAGTGGAAAGGGAGGTTCTGATCTCTTCTCTAGTTGTCTGGTGAGTGGACATATGGGAATGGTTCAACGCTGTGCCAGAGGAGGTTTAGACCAGACATTAGGAAGCATTTCTTTACTGAGAGGGAGTTCAAACACTGGAACAGGCTTCCTAGAGAGGTGGTTGATGCCCCAAGCCTGTCTGTGTTTAAGAGGCATTTGGAAAATGTCCTTGGTGTGCTTTAACTTTTGGTCAGCTTTAAAGTGGTCAGGCAGTTGAATTAGATGATCATTGTAGGTCCCTTGCAACTGAAATAGTCTATTCTATTCTGTTTCTTTT
Organism: Arenaria interpres; assembly: GCA_013399435.1. NCBI lineage: Eukaryota > Metazoa > Chordata > Aves > Charadriiformes > Scolopacidae > Arenaria > Arenaria interpres. The sequence goes on along the minus strand of VXAK01001233.1, from coordinate 8,084 downwards.
ATTCTGCAAAAGATGCTTGTGTTTGAAGATTTTTCTCCACCAGCCCTTCCTTTTTTTAGGCTAAATAAGTCCAATTGGGTGTTTTTTGGTATCGATTGCATCTTCTGAACCAGTGACAATTTGTGTTACTGTCCTCTGGGCTCTGCTTTGGGGCTGCATGTCCCTCGATAGACAATTTTCCAGTGGAGGTCTTATCAGTGCTGAGGAGAGCAAAAAGACATTGTGCATCTGGCAGGCTATACTCATGTTTATATATCTCACTACAATGACTGCCCTTTTGCAACAGCATGACATTTTCTTCTATTCCCTGATGCAGCTATTCAAATAGATGCTCCAAGAAAACATTTGGGTCACAGATAACGTAAAAGAACATGATTAACTGCACTCCATTTACAGTGTCCGTGGACACAGACCTTTAGTTTTTCAGGGATTTTTTTAATGTAGAAGTTGTTATGTAAATAACTTGACATATTATCATTCCACTCTCTTACTTCTTTCTTCTTAATGAACAAGTATTTTTGTATGTTGGATACTGTCTCTGATTTATTTATTGGAAACAGATTTAGATCTATATTAGTCTAAATCATGATGCATAATTTATAATATTAAGGGTACTTATTTAAACTAGAATAATCTTACATTATAGAGCAGAGGATGAAAAGGGGCAGATCCGTGGTAAACTCAAGGCACTGTCTGGAGAAGGGATGCACATTTCAGGAAAACATTGGGAACTGCTACAGACTGTGCAGCATCACCCCTGATTGCTTCTGGAGTTGAGGAAGGGTTGAGATTAAAGAAAAAATGGTATAATTTTGTTACTACTGTGAAATTATGGAACTAGTGAAAAATTCCAAACCACCTGTGCAAATGTAAGGGTTGAAGTCTGAAGCTAGTGCTCTGCAGGTATGTACTAGTGCCACATTCTAGCCAAAGACTAATATTCTATTTGTGGTATTTATTGTAACGTTTACCTGAGTAGCTCAAGCATCAGTAGGTAGTTCCAACTCAGTGTGCTGTGTATGTTCTCTCCTTTTATGATTTTTTTTTTTTTCCCTCCTCACCTTCCCATCCCTTAAAGATCTCTTCCCTTTCCCCCATCCTCTCTTGTTAGTGTCAGCTTGTCTGTTCTTATGTTTGAGTGGAATGGAAGTTGAGAGTCTCTGTCTGGTCATTAAAGTTAAAAACAGAATTGTTGAACTGTCTAGCAATGTGTTATCTGAATAAATGACTTCCATCTTGTGTTATTTATTCTAAGCTCTAAGTGATCACTTGAAGAAAACATGCACCACATCAGAAAGTAAGATAAAAATCTATTTCCACTGTGTGGTCAATGTGCAGAAATGCATATAGGTTGGCTTTTCCCTGGCAGCTACTGATCTAGTTTACTTGTATAACTGAGTTCAGAACCGGGTTCTCGATATGTTTATTTTTATCCTCCTTTGGCCTTGTCATGTAATTGGCTGGCAGATTATGAGATTTCCTAAATGTTCAAGTGATGGGCTCTGGCGTTGGACCTGAGCATAGTGTGGATCTGGTGCTTTTTTTCAACGCTGAGTTATAGACCAGCTTCATTTTAATCTGATCACATAAAGGACTTAATGATTTCCCCCACCTATTAGAGCAAAGAACAACCTCTGGTGCATTTAAAATATTCATTATACAACTATCAGAGCATTTCCTGGGTCCTAAATGCTTAGAAAATTGGTTGGAACCAACCTACCTAACAAAGCAGTCTCTCATTTACTCCACGTAACTTAAAAAAAAAGAGCCCAAGCCATTGCTTTTATAAAGCATTTAATACGGTTTATGATAGCAATAATACCCTTGAAATTGGTTATATTACTGTAGTTTGCTATAGTGTTAACTGCCCTTGTCTTCTGCTTGGTCCATTAACTGAAAATCCAGCCATTAACTTATAATGGGATGATTTTTTTGAGGATTATTACCTGATTCTTAGTTTGGAGATTAATATTCGTGAAGGATAATGAAACTGACAAAATGTAATGAAAAGTTCCCAGTTCAGATTTTATGTAGTAGTGATCTATTTAGACAAGACGCCTCTGAGGCTTGCATGTAGTTTATTTCATTTTCTGTGTCACTAAAGATGGAAGCATATAAGTAGCACCTTTCTTTATGAGAGAGATCACTTGTTGGCCCAGATAATCAGAAGCAGATGAGAAACAAGGAAGATGATGCTAAATGTGACAGTCTAATAATGGGGTCTTAAAGCTTGATCCTCAATATTCTTTCAGTGGGAATTTTGCCTGTGGTTTCAGTGGAAAAAGATTCAAGGCCAAAAAGACAAGGAGTAAATTGTTATATCTTTCTGAAGATACCCAAAAGACATAGAGAGGTGGAGAGGTGTCATAAGCAAAAGCTTATTCCAGCTAGTGTAGTCTACATCTTTGTAAAGAAAAAAAAACAAACCAGTATTCAGTGAATTGATAGAGCTATTAATTTCAGAGGGTGGAAATTCTACAAGAATTTCCTAAAGTATGTCCTTAGCATACTTCTGTGACCTATATTTTCAGTCCCAAAAGTCATCTTTTTCTTTGAGTAATACAATGCCAAATCTGAGAGAGATTAATTATTAGTTATACAGTATTATTAATTAACCCTGGAATCCACTCCAACAAAATGTACAGATATTAATAAAATGTTGGTGTTGGCTCCGGAATTGCTTTACTGCTATAGTTGCATCAGACTTCTGAGTTTTCTTCTCACACCCATCTTAAATTTTGTCAGTTCATCTGTTAGGAATTGTCAGCCAAAATGATAGAAAATTATGGAGTATTGGTAGGCTATTTGAACACCTTTTAAAATATATTCGCAATAGCTTCTAGTAGTGATCTCTTGAGCTGAGATGTGCCTTCTCTACTACAAATTTCCCAGTCTGAAGAAAGCTTAGAAAATATTTTTTCCTCCTTTGTACAAGGTATCTATATCTTGATTACTTCTTCTCTGAGATTAAAGAAAGAAACCTGGCAACAGTGTTTTCCCTTGAAGAAGGACATTTGGGTTCATTCCACCACTCCCACATGAACAGCTGTTCCATAGGTGCAGTAGCATAGTGTTAGGAAACAGTCTATCTGCCCGAAAGATAGTGCAGAGAGACAGTACTTTAGGCAATATTAAGAAAAATTAAATCCTAAATTTTCTGCTTAGAGAAGGTGCTAGAAGTGCTGTTAATAAGAATGTAAGTAAACATTACTGAGAGGGAGGTAGGCATAATTTAATTCCAGCAAAAGATTTGCAAATGAAATAGGAAAAAAACCCAGTATCTGCAAATACCAGCATATCCCACAAGCAAATATCTTTTCGTCTTCCCGGGTATCTGGGAGTAAGGCTTGTCTGGAAGCACACACCGAGAACAGAAAGATCAGCTGAACAGAGCAGGGAGAGGAATGCATTTCCAACTTAGAAGTTCGTATGGTGAAACCAAATGTACATTGCTGTTTAAAAATAAGGGACTGGCTGTTAAACATGTGGCTTTCTTCCACAGTGGTATTCAGAAATGTGGGGGAAAGTGGTCTCCCTGGTGAAAGGAACCTGTTGTTTAAGTAGAAAACAACAAGCAGAACCTAGCTGAAAACTTCAGAACTAGTGGCATTTCTAGGCCTAGTTGTAAATTATCTGAATCTACCTTTTCAGAACAGTGTTGCTTTTACCTTCTTTTGAGATTCATGAATGAAAAATGTTTGCGTAACACCAATCCTGGAACTTCAGCAATTGTAAATGAAAAAAGGTAGTCATAAGTGCACTTGAAATTAATATGCTGAGGTTTATATCATTGAAATTACAAGTCTTAAGTTTGGTTTCCTGTGTTTAGTTTTGATTACCTCACTCACACCTCTCTTTGCACACATCAGTAGTTGCTCTGTCTTCTTGAGGATATAATAGTGGAAATTCTCATGGCTTCAAGGACTTTTGAATTGCTGCCACTCTTTTCTATGTGTTACCTGGGGTGAGGTGGCCCTCTTTAGCTATTCTCTATTGTGTCATTTTTAATGCTAGCTAAATCAGGAGACAGATGTAATGAAGACTTTTGGAATACAAAAAAACCCCATGTTGACAAAGCAATTTCTGTTTTTTTCTTTTCTGCTGTTCTTCATTATAAGCAATTTTATAAATTGTACTTCAGAATGAAAAGCATAAAATATTTGCAATAATACTGAGGGGGAAAAAAATTGTCCCTGTCCTTCAAATCTTCCCCTTTCTGCAGTTTGCTTCTGTTATAAAAAGATGGGAAAACAGAAAAATTATTAAAATCAATAAGGATTATTTTTCATTTTAATGTCATGGCTCTTGAATAAGATCTATAGTACATTTAGTTTACTTTTTAAGCGCCTTACATTTATTCCTCACTTGATTTGACTTTAAGACTATGGTCTGTTTCTGCCTGGTGTATTATCAATCTTTTTTCACAAGTGATATTGATTATATATATCAATACTGTATAACTTTCTATTGTTTCAAAGGACAATACTGTTCATTTTGTCAGGGATGTATCTGTGGTTTCATCAAAAACTTAGCACACCCAAGTAGAACTGCCCAGCTGTGTTTCTTTTCTTCCAAGATGCCAGATTGGAAAAACCTTACAAACTATTTCACTATCAATTACTTTCTAATTTTTTAAGTTGTAAAATTAATAAGCAATATTTCAACGACAAAGTACTCTGTGAATTTATGCCTTGAGAAAAACACTTGGGATATACAATACATGTGCCAGGCAATGTTTGCCACTGTCACAGCCACTACATAAAAGCTGATATCGAATAATTTACTAAGTTTGCACTTTGTAAAGGACTGTGAATGCTTAAGTTGAATTCTCAAATCATGTTCTCAGCATAGTACTGCTGACCTCACATGCCACTGAGGATGAATGTGGTCTATTTTTTTACAATGTTTATTAATTTCCAAGATTTAAATTGTGTTAATCAGCAGGATTTAATTTTGAGGTCCTTTTTCTACAGTCAATAAATCAGGAACAAATGGAAGTTGTGTGGACTGCCAGAACTATAGTGGTGTTCTGTCTGTCTTTACTGATGAAGTGCATAACTGAGTTTCTCCTAAAGTATCCCATTTCCTCAGTGGCTGTTTCACTGACTGACTTCAGGATTCACTCACCAGAGCTTATCAGATAAAAGCTGAGATGAGCTACGTTTCCACAGTGAAGTACATACTTGATTCTTTATTAACCCCCTGTGGCACTAGGGCCATGACACAAATACAAATGGTCCTGGCAGTGTCCATACTAAGTGAACCAATGCAACCCTTAGTAGAGTTACCATTTACTAAGTGTGGGTAACTATTTAACTACTACTTCCACATGACGGTGGGATCATATATTTGGTATCACAATAACTGGTGTTTGGCACTCTGATCTCCTGATGGATAGCAAGCGAAGTAATGAAAAGTACTGTATGCTCTTTTATGCATATAGCTTTTAATGCTATTATGGCTGAAAAAATCACTGTACCATGGCTGATACTACTCTTCCCCCATTTGTTATATATTTTTTTATATTTGAAAGGAGGCTAAATCATACTTTTAAAAATGTGCATGCTTGTCTATGCTTGCTGTGTATTTATCTATAGTCTGTGTAGGATCTAATCAAATTAAAGGCTGAGAGCATGTTATTTCCTTAAACCTACTGTATTCAAGAAGTTATTCTTTGTGTGTCAGCAAATTAGAATCTCAAAGTATTCTGCCTACCTGAATTATAAATCGTAAGTTTGTGTCAACATCCTGTGTGTTGGGTAAGAGTCTCCCAGGGGTATGGCTGACTAATTGTCTGGAAACACAGATGAATATCCAGGGGATTATATGACTTACTGTGGCATATTAGGTTTAGCGAGGTCCTGAGTTGGCCACTTACTGATACTTTAGCTCAGTGACTTTCATTCATATAGAATTCTCCCTTTGTGTGCTTTTTTCTCCTGAGGAATACTTGTAAATAATTGAACAAACTTTAGGATACTTTGCCTTTCTTTTATACTTTGTAGAATAGAATATATAAATTATGTTATTATTTGAATTCTTCTGTCCTTCTTTGTATTCATATACTAACCCTATATATTGAAATCAAGGCACAGTGACAGGGTTAATACTGGAGAGCATTAATAGACAGTGCACACAGTGTGGTAGCCCAGCTGCACACAAACACACAACTGAAAAGCATCTAAAGGTCTGCCTGACTTCATCCAAATTGGCTGAAAATTCTAATGCTTGAACGAATCAACTAGGAACCAATAAATCCACTCTTACTGTGGTGTCAGCATTTCAGTCAAATTGTTATTTGTTCATAGATACCTCATGCTAGATCCAATAAGTAGTTTGCAGTGGATTATTTGATCAGCTGTAGTTGGTGATGAAGCCTGCTTTGTCATCTGGCAACTGGTAGTATGATACCATCTACCTTGCAAGCTGAGATAGATCACTTATATAGATTTCAAGATACAGTAATGAAACTGCTGTGGATCTTGCTAAGCATCCATTAGATGTGTGAATCAAAACTTTTAGCAATTGGAGGAGTCAAAAAAGTTGGAAACTATTTCATTGGATGACATTAGATATCTTTTGGGCATTGGCAAGCCCCCAATTCATGTAGCTCAATATGAAATGCCACTCAAAGTTTGAATTCATTATAATAATTAAATAATAAAGACCCTGGAAACTATATAAATTTTCTGTCTTGTGATGGGCTCCAGTGTAATGATACATAAAGAAAAACATGCAATACCACTTATTCTGAAAAGGGAGATATTACCGTCTATTTTTACAGATACAGATGAACAGATAAAACTTGCTGCTGCAGCTGGATATGCATAAATCTATGGAGCCTGATGGGATTCATCCCAGCATAGTGAAAGAGCTGGCCAATGTCATCATGGGATCTCTCTTTTTCTAATAGTCTTGGGGGTCTGGAGAGGTCCCAGTTGACTGGAAGCTGGCAAATATGCAATTTTCAGGAAGGGAAAGAAGGAAGACCATGGTAATTACAGGCCTGTCAGTTTCACTTCTGTGCCTGGTAAAATTATGGAGAAAGCTATTCTGGCAGTTATTGAAAAACACTTGAGAGACAATGCATTGGTCAGAGTCAGCACAGGTTCATGAGGGGAAAGTCCTTCTTAACGAATTTGATGTCCTTTTATAACAAGGTGTCCTGGTTTGACACACATCTAGTTGACCAATGGAAGCCACTAGAAGTTGTGGGTTTGGATTATTTTTTTTCTTTTGCAAAACTTTTGATACTGTCTCTCACAGTATCCTGGAGAAAATGTCCAGCACACAGCTAGGCAAGTCTAGTTGGGTGAGAAATTGAGGTTGGACTCGGAGTTATAGTAAATGGGGTTACATCAGGCTGATGGCCAGTCATGAGTGGGATTCCCCAGGGCTCAATTTATTAGTCTTTGTGGCTTCTTATTATACCATATCACTCATGACCAGAACTGGAGACATAACAATAATTTGAGGTAGTTTTTCAAAAGCTTATAAAGACCTATGTCTGAGTGACAACCCTGTCAACAGGGTGGTTATTAGTCATCAATAGTTTAAGATATTTAAATGAGGCTTCAGACTGTTCTGTGAGAGGTACACCATTTCTATTCTTTGCAGGAGGACTGAAGAGTCTTGTTTAACTGGACTACGTGCATGGCTGTATAGCAAATTGTGGTGTTTAACATCACAGGGATAGCAAAAAGCACACATGGATGTTAAGAATAGTATTGAAACTATTAATGTTAATCAGATCTAGTGATGTTCTGTGAAGCAAGGGTGAGGAGGGCAGAATCTTTGTTAAGAGGTTTGTTTTTTTTCTAGCTTTTTAACCTCAGACTTTCATTTTAAACTGCTTGGCAAAATATTTATTATCATAAATTCTGATTGTTATTATTTAACCTATACTGATGCTAATCCATGAAATGTGAACATAAAATAAATAAGGGCTTACCAAGGAGAAACAACACTCACTTGGTTTATCAGCTTGGACAATAACAGTGAGAAGTAAAGATAGCAAACTTTTTTTGTTTCAGCAAAGAAAGGGCTAAAATAAACTCCTTTCAAATTCTTTAAAAAAAAAAATA
>VXAK01001231.1:0-10947 GCA_013399435.1 Arenaria interpres | reverse complement strand
TTGCAATTCCCTTCTCTAAACAAACAACAAATTATCTATGAAATATATCTGATTACTGTAGAAGGCTCTAACTGTAAGGAACTAACCATACCTTTAATCTCCTTTTCCCTTTCCCATTCCTCCTTTCAATATCTTTTTGAAAACTTTCCTATTTCCATTGCCCTATATTTACCATGGTATTTCCTCCTCCCTTTTCCAAGAGGGCATATTTACATAGAAGTACTCTGACTATTGATCAGCTATTTTAAAGTAACATCTCAAATTTAGTAATAGTGTCTACAAAATCCCAAGACAACATCTGTGGTTTCAACTGTATCTGAAGTCTGGAATGGATACTGTCAGTTATAGTGAATTAAGCCTGTCAAAATCTTTGGGTTTTCCCACCATCTAAAATGTATGATCCTTTTACAACAGTAATTCTTATTATGAACATGGCTTTTAGTATGTACTGCTCCATTACCATTTATTTTTTCCTCTCTCTTTGGGATATTTGTAATGCTGAGTCTGTAGTAGCATATCATCCATACAGTTCTTTAATATTAAATGAGAAATCACATAAACTTCTAGATTTACTTGCCTGGCACAAGAAAAACTCTTAAAACTCATACAGCAGAAGTCTATTTTGGATTCAGTGTGGAATACTCAGAGTTTCTGAAAAGGAAAGAAAAAATATCGCATATGAATACACTGGCTGTATATGAAAATCTGAACCACATGCAGATAGCATCACAGGAGATAGCTATAAAAATTATCTTTAGTGTTTGAAGAGGTAAAATTTCTTAGGTCTGTTCAAAGACTAAATTTCCTGTGACAACTCTGACATTGTGATAAGCATCACAACATGTGAGTGGTACAAATTAAGGCAGGTGTTAACATCTCAAGAGTGGTTTTGTGGTTAATTCCTTAGATTTTAAATATAGATGATCTTTGTCCCAGGCTAGAGAGAATTGATTTGATGGTTGAATGACTGTACTACTAAGGTGATGCAGGTAAAAAGGCCATTAGGCTGTAATTCTCAGAGACTGAAGTGGCACAAATAAGATTTATATTCATGTAACTCAGGTTGACCACAATAATTCAGAAATGATCCCAGTATTTGCTCCAAAAAAGGGAACTAAAGGAAACAAATTTCTTCTCTGGTTTCTCTGAAAGTATATATCTACAAGAACTTTAAAAAATCTGATTTAGTCACGGTTTGACTAGCTCATTATTTTTGCTTCACTACCGACTTTTGATTTACATAAATGTTCACTACAGTTTTAATTGCATTTTCCTTCATGTTACATTTTACTGCTACAATCTATGGCTGTAATTGAAAAGGACTTAATTTTTAATCAGGGGTATTTTATGTAGAAAATTATGTATCATTTTAATGTGACAAAAATTTACTGTGTTGGATAGATGTAAATGCAGAGACTGCATCTATAAAGTATTAGCCTGGAAACCAATAAGGCTATAGGCAAATGTACAGACAGACAATCCTCTTGGCTTGATGAAGAAATGTTTACTGAAAAGATTTTACCCCCAGATTTTAAACTGAAAGTTAGTCATTGCTGTAAGAGACAAGAAATTGTATAAATACTTAAATAATTTTGTGTAACTCTTTATAGTTTTGGATTGTTTGTCTAAATGGTGGCCTAAAGGGAAATCACTAAACTCATATAGGACAATGGAATTACAGTGATATTCTGCACCACAAATAACTGCACTAGAGTAAACTAAAAATCAGAACTGTTAAGAGGTTAACACGGGGCTGGTTTTGGTTTTTTGTTTGGTTGGTTGTTTGCTTTTTTTCCCAGGGATTCAGCTGTCAGTTTTAACTCCTCTACTGTGGACAGCCCCAGTTGCACTACCTGAAAACGTACCTGAACTTCTGAAAATGCTCTAAATTACCTATATCTGTATAATGTCTTATATTCAGTGTTTTGGATATACTGTCTAGCATACACTTTGATAAATAAATATTTGTGTTTTTATTAGTGATCTTAACATTTTAACCTTACATCTACATTCAACATATTACCAATATTTAGCTTAAATACTCATTGAGGTGAGTAATGTTCAGTATTATTCAAGATTGGGTCAATTGAACTTCCTTTTATGCACTGGCTGTTTGTGTAATATAAACATTTATTTTATAGCTTTGTAGTAGTTTATCCTTTTGATCAAAATAAGGCATTTTAATCTAAAACACCTGCAAAGTGTTTTTAAAGAAGCAGCCATAAACTTAAGCAGAACTACCCAAAAGAGAATTTAGCTTTCCCACTAGTTTAAATTATTCTAATGTACCTCATATGATCATTAAAATAAAGGAAAAAATAATTTACAGTTCTCTGAAACCACTGCTTAAGAGATTATAGAACAACTGCAGTGAAATAGAGCTGCAGTCCACCAGACAGAATACAGTCCACCATTTAGACTACTTTTTGGTTTCATAAAGTTATGTTTAATTTACAGTGTTTGGAAGGGATTTCTTCCTTGTGAAATGTATTCTGTAGTCTCGGGCCTGTGAAGAGAATTCTACTTACTAGCTTGATATGTGAAACATTCTAAGAGCAACAACAACTAAATATGTCCTTAAACAGATCAAATAGCTCAGACACAATAGACTATCCAATATTTCAATTTTTAGGTGAAAAGGCAAGGCTCAGGAGAATCTACTAGCATGCAAGTGCATCACTGTAGTCCTTTCACTATTCGGAATTCCCTGGAAAAAAACCCAACTATTCATGTTTTATAATCAAAAAGAGAAGTATCATTATAAAGACTGTAAGGCAGGCAGATGTGTTATATTCATCATTTAGAATGAGAAAATGAGAGGCAGAAAGATTGAGCAGTGACTGGCCCAGCAAACTGAAGAAACTGATTGCATGTCATGACCCCCTCTACTTAAGCTGAAGAGAAGAATGAGAAATCACCCTTATGTATAGATCTATTTCATAAAACAACCTGAGAGTCCTTTCCTTTCAGATAGAAGTAGCCAACATTAGTCTTGGATACTAAGCAGCTATCTTTCAGGTATTCAGTTTTCAGATTAATACATAACTCATGTAAGTAAAAGGTTGCTGCTCCAGCACCTTTGAGCAGCAAGGGGAGCTGAAGATTTCACTGAACAGACCTGAGAACAGGATATTGCAAAATGTAATTAGGGGATGGTTCTTGATCTGCAGTACTGTGGGAATTAATTTTCAAGTTGTGTACAAAACATTCATCTTTATTGCTCTACCAGGCTGCAGAGCACATAACATCTGCAGTGACTATTACTGATCTGCCTGAAATTTTATATGTTGATAGATATCCATAGGCCAACAAATTTAGGAAACAGAATATAACAGTATAGCCCAAGGAACACAAGGAGATAAACATGGGGGGAAAAAACCCCAAACCAACAAAAAACCAAAACACACAAAAAAATATAAAAAAACCCCTTTTGTTCCTACACTGGAGCCTTTAAAACCTGAAGGTGATGTACATTTTTCAGAAACACTGTTTTGGGAACCTTTCTTAGCCTCCTTTCCTGAGATCCATTATTTAGTGGGGTCATGGATTACAAGTCATTCATGTGTAAGCCAGCACGAAAATGTGTGCTTCTCTACTGTATATTCACGAGTGCATTGATACCATCAGGCCTACAAAGAGACAGAAAATGAGGTGATAAAAAATATAGTATCTGCTATACACTTGTATTGGGTTTAACTTGTACTGTAGTGGGTTTGTGTTGTTGCCAGTTACAGAGTCCCCCATGTGGAGGACACCCTAAGCTTCCTTGAGCTGGTCAGAGCCAGCTCCACACTCCAACACCTCTGGGAATGCCCCATTGCTCCCCAATACTGCAGTCACACAGAGGAGCCCTTGAGGTCCCAGTTCACATGTATTAAGGAAAGAGGCAGCCATGGGGAAGCGAAAAACGGGTGAATTGGGACAAACTGAGTCTAACTTGCAGTAAAAACAGGGAAGGTGAAACTATGAAGGTAGGAGGAGAGGTGTGTGGCTTGTGTCAAGACTGGAATAGGAAATATATTTACTTAAGTGCTGAGTTTGGTTTGTTTTTTTTTAAAAGGATGGTGATTTTTTGTTTAGTTGGTTGATTGTTGGTTTTTTTTTCCTAATACCTGAATCAGTCCCCAGAATTTGGTGGTTCCTGGAAGTAAATTCAATTAAGTAAAATTTCCTGAGTTGAGACTACTTTGGACACAATTCCACCATGGTCTAAAACTATTATGCTGTAAAGATTTTAACAAGAAAAAAAAACAAAAAGAAAAAAAAGAAGAATTATCCTGCAACTCAAGAAATCTGGTTTAAAGTCTGTCACAGTCATTTAAACACTTTCAATTCACTAATTAAAGATCTACAAATACGAAATAAAAGTTCTTTTTTTTCCAATGTCAGAAGATCTTTAAACAGTTTATTTAGTTTTTCTGGGTAGATTTTATTGATGAGAATGAGGTAGCCTTTGAAGTTTTGTTCTGTCAATGAAATGCTAGTTTAGAAAGTTTTGTTACATATAGCACTAATCTACCAGTAATTATGAGTAAGGCTTCTATAGGTAGGGCCAGAAAAGGAAGATTAAAGATGTTCCTTTCCTGACAAATAAGAGAGAAGTACTGACAACCAACATAGAGAAGGCTGGGGTACTCAACATTTTTTTTTGCCTCAGTTTTCAATGGTAGTCTCTCTTCCCATTTTTCTCAAGCCCCTGGACCTCAAGGCAGGGACTGGGGAAATGAAACACTTCCCATCATAAGGGAAGATCAGGTTTGAGATCACACAACCTGAACAAAGTCCTTGAGACCTAATGAGATGCATCCCAGGGTGCTGAAGGAATTGGCTGATGCAGTTGCCAAGACACTCTCCATCATATTTAAAAAGTCATGGCAGTCAGGGGAAGTCCCCAGTGACTGGAAAAGGGGAAACATCACACCCTTTTTACAAAAGGGTAAATAGAAGGAGCCTGGGAACTACCAACCAGTCAGCATCAACTCCATGCCCAGTAAGATCATGGAACAGATTGTCCTGGAAGATAGGTCAAAAAATATGGAAGACAGGGAGGTGATTAGAGACAGATAACATGTCTTCACCATCAGCAAGTCTTGCCAGACCAACACAGTGGCATTCTATGGTAGAGTAACTGCATCAGTGGACAAGAGAAGAGCCTATGGTTGTTGTCTATCTGGACTTCTGTAAGACCTGTGATACCATCCCCCACAACATTCTTCCCTCTACGTTGGAGAGATACCAGTTTGATGATGGACAGTTAGATGGACAAGGAATTGGCTGGATGGTCACATCCAAAGAGTTATAGTCAATGGCTCAATATCCAAGAGGAAAACAGCAAGGAGTGGTGTCCCTCAAAGATCTGGGGCCAACACTATTTAATATCAATGACATAGTGGGGTCGAGTACACCATCAGCAAGTTTGCAGAAGACACTGAGATGAGTGGTGCAGTTGATTCACTAGAAGGAAAAATGCTATCCAGAGGAACCTTGACAGGCTTGAGGAGTGTGCCTTTGCAAACCTCATGAATTTCAACAAGGCCAAGTGCCATGTCCTGCACCTGGTTCAGGGCAACCCCCAATATCAGTGCAGATGAGGGATGAATGGATGGAGAGCAGCCCTGCAGTGAAGTAATTGGGGATAATGATTGATGAAATATTGGACATATACAGCCTCCAATGTGCACTAGCAGCCCAGAAAGCCAATCATATCCTGGGCTGAATCACAAGAAGCATCACCAGAAGGTTGAGGGAGGTGATTCTCCTCCTCTAGACTGCTCTTGTGAAACCCCACCTGTAGTGCTGTATCCAGTTCCTCGATAAGTTTAAGTCACAGATGTGTATTTACCCCTGTTTTTTTTTTTTCTTTCTTCACATCTGACATGAATGAAAAAATTATTCTGGGAAGGTAGCATTATATTAACTTGTAAATATATAAATAATATATATATTTTTAATATACATTCCAGTTGCAGAAAGGGTGATAAAGGTTTGCACATTACTACAAAAACACGTTATGGAATATCTTAATGTTTTAGTCATAGAAGCTTAGTAAGATATGCAAGTTTTGAAGTATAGAAATCTTCATTTCACAGGAACTTTCCTAATATAAAGATAATTGTCCTTTGTCCCATTTGAAAAAACAATCAAGCAAACAAACAAACAAAAAACCCCAAGAAACAAAGCCAAACTTATCTCTGCAGGTGAAACACAAAAAAAANTTATAGTCAATGGCTCAATATCCAAGAGGAAAACAGCAAGGAGTGGTGTCCCTCAAAGATCTGGGGCCAACACTATTTAATATCAATGACATAGTGGGGTCGAGTACACCATCAGCAAGTTTGCAGAAGACACTGAGATGAGTGGTGCAGTTGATTCACTAGAAGGAAAAATGCTATCCAGAGGAACCTTGACAGGCTTGAGGAGTGTGCCTTTGCAAACCTCATGAATTTCAACAAGGCCAAGTGCCATGTCCTGCACCTGGTTCAGGGCAACCCCCAATATCAGTGCAGATGAGGGATGAATGGATGGAGAGCAGCCCTGCAGTGAAGTAATTGGGGATAATGATTGATGAAATATTGGACATATACAGCCTCCAATGTGCACTAGCAGCCCAGAAAGCCAATCATATCCTGGGCTGAATCACAAGAAGCATCACCAGAAGGTTGAGGGAGGTGATTCTCCTCCTCTAGACTGCTCTTGTGAAACCCCACCTGTAGTGCTGTATCCAGTTCCTCGATAAGTTTAAGTCACAGATGTGTATTTACCACTGTTTTTTTTTTTTCTTTCTTCACATCTGNATAGAAGCTTAGTAAGATATGCAAGTTTTGAAGTATAGAAATCTTCATTTCACAGGAACTTTCCTAATATAAAGATAATTGTCCTTTGTCCCATTTGAAAAAACAATCAAGCAAACAAACAAACAAAAAACCCCAAGAAACAAAGCCAAACTTATCTCTGCAGGTGAAACACAAAAAAAATCTAATTTTTATTTCAAGATGTGAACACTACCTCTCATCTTCTTATATACACTTACATGTCTTTGGTATAATTATGTAAGAGCTTATATGTGATTAAATTTACATTCTCGAAGGTTAGAATTACTAAGCTAACCATAAGAAAAATAAATACCTCCAAAATAGAGTTGAGTGATCCAAAATGAGACAGTACATTTCAGCAGATGATGATAACACTAGCGAAAGAGAAAAATTAACTAACAAAATGGTAAAATAAAATTTTATGTTCAATTCACTGAAAGTATAGCTAAGGTATTATTATTTGTGGGGTAAAAAAAAAGGAGCTAAGTATAGGCATCACAACATCACTTTCTGTGAGCTGAACCCTGTGTGCTTTTTGTTCACAGAGGCACGAGTAGCATTCCATACCTTGTGCCTGAAGAGGTTCTTCCCAAGCTTTATGCAAATCCCCTGACCCTCCAGCCACTGCACATCCTTCAAACAGACACTTACCTTCAAAAGTGACAGCAAGCAATAATGTGACAAACAAGCCTGCAGCCTGCACATGTGCAACATACTTTACCTAGAAAATCTGGACGTGATAGAATTAAACTGACCTCTGTGACAAGGACACCCTAATCAAAAGAGCCAGAATCAAAGTGCAAATAAGGAGAGGGAAGCAATCCTGATGAGTCCTGTAGTCTAACTTTGTTGCCTGTTGGGTTAGGGCATCTCTTAACCATTCTGTCAATGATTACTGTGTAACTCTTTACTCTGATACTTCTATTTTCTTGACCGAAACAATGCTAAAATATTTTCTATGATGCTCATGTAAGAAGAGGTAAAAATACGTTGAAGAACAACCCTTATAGTCTACCATGATTAGCCTATAGGTAGACTATATAAAACTTTAATTAATATTGATGTTGGAATTAAAAATGCTTTGCTTAGTCTTTGCTATTGCATGCCACAAAATTTAGTCTTTTTTTTCCTTCTTTTTAAAATGAGAAGGTAAATTGTTCACCTCTTACATGTTTTTGTTAATGAGAGAATTATTGAGGAAAAGAATAATCAAATCTTTCCAACTGTCTGGCCATTACAGGTAACGTAGACATGAATTGTTTTCTGTTCAGTTTTACATAAACAAAGTCAACACCCTGTGAAAGCTTTATGGTTTCTTAACTTCAGCAATAAAATTTTATAAAGCACTACAAGTTATTCTTTAAATTTGTCTTGACAGACCTTTGGCAACATATCTAATTAAAGGGGAAAAAAAAAAAAGAAAAAACCCCAGTCATCTCATAAGGAAGTAAAATCACCAACTGATAGAAACACAAACTCCTCCAAATATGCATTTAAGAGTTGGCCTTGGTGATTGAGGAGCTTAATTTTGCATTTTCAATGTTTTCCTGAAGTGATAGATTATTCCGTTAACGCACTTTTGACAAATTATTTGTCATGAAAATGTTCAAGATATAATTTTACAATAAACATGATATGAAAGATAAAATGTATAGACAGTTAAATATGTACCTCAATATGGTTCAGAGACAGAAAGGGAAGTCAAGGGTATCACAACTGTGCTCCGGTTCTGACTGCTAGGTTGCTCTGAGACTTGCTGAAGTCCCTATGGGTTTGCTTCAGTCAAAGCCATATTGACGAGGCATACAGGAGCCATAGAAAATTGCATATCTCCTCTGTTGAAAAAAAAATCTTAAGTTCTGTGTCTAAATAAAGCATTATTCTGGGAGACAGAAACTGTGGAACAAGAAACCATAAACCATTTAGTACCTCTTATTTAGAAAATAGTAGTGATATGTGTATATACTGTGGCATAAGTGATATGTATATACACAGTATATACTATATAAGTTGACTAGATATAAAACTATTAGATACACTCTATTTGATCAAAATCAAAGTGTTACCATCAGTGGAACAAAGTTTCATCATCTACAAAAAGAAAAATCAGCTGTACTTCATGCTTCTCCCATGAATATTGAAAATCATACAATGAAACCAGGAAAGATATGATATTGAAAATCATACAGTGAAACCAGGGAAGATACGCACACTTTAATGATGACACTAGAAATAGTTAACTAGTTAATGAACACTTACTGTGGTTAGTTAGTTAAAAAACAGGGGTAAACGTAACACTGAGAAGGAGTATGGTACTTCAACTTTCTACCACATAAACACCTTGCAGCTGAAAATTGTTACTTTATATTATTAGAGATTATCCCAAGACATTATTAGAAATTAACTTTATTTTTTTATTTAATCCCCCTTTTAACTTCCTAAATCTTTCATATCTCATATCATGTTAGAAATCAAAATAAACTCTATCTTTTCTCTTAATCTGGTCACCGATTGAGTGAAACACTGTCAGTTAAGGGATCCACATGCCCACAAAAATACCTGTTGTAAAAAGCTGATCCTCCTTGCAGCCAGATATTTAATAGTCAATTCTAAACATTCCAAAACAATTTATTTCCCTTCAAAATAAAAATATTTTCTTAAAATAATTTTAAGATGTTTCTTCTTTTCTTTGATTTTTAGATTCTGAGTTATCAGTATTTAACTACATCCTGATGACTTGCTGTTCTTTGCAATAATGCAAGCCAGATCTTTTTATTAAAACATGAATTTGTCATATTTTCCATTGATCCTGGATGTAGAGATTAAAAAAAAAAAAACAACAAACTTTCAGACTCACAATAATACTATGAAAATTTTAATAGATTAAAAGCTATTCCTGATACAGGATGTATCATCAATATGTATTGTATCACCAATATGATGTATTTACAACACCAGGTGTTGTAAATAGCAAATGTGAGAAAACTGGTCTGCAAGTGATAAACATGTTGAATAAACAGATTTATTTGATTCTTCTGTTTGTAGAAAGGACATAAATGTGTTTAACAGTTCAAATATAAATTTAGGAATTGATTTAGGTTTTCTAGAGTTAATTATGATGGCACAATACCGTGCATTTATTTTGGAATATGATGAGGCTAATTACAAAAACTTATCCTAAAGAAGAATAACGAGTAATAACAATGCAGAAAAAAATATATATTCGGAGATTCTCCTCATGGGTAAGATTGTGCCCACTGTCACAGACACAAAAAAATGAATGCTATCTACCTAGGAAGTTTTTCCCTTTAAACACTCTTCTGGGGAAGGAAAAGTAAAAATAACAGCAAAAGGACTAGGGAAAGCAATTTAATTTGGGGAGGGTTTATAAACCTCTTGTTTAGATTCAGTTCAATTTA
This sequence comes from Arenaria interpres, assembly GCA_013399435.1. Taxonomy (NCBI): domain Eukaryota; kingdom Metazoa; phylum Chordata; class Aves; order Charadriiformes; family Scolopacidae; genus Arenaria; species Arenaria interpres. Next base: position 716 of record VXAK01001231.1, on the reverse strand, counting down.
GTGTTTCACATTAGCAGCTGCTAAATGCCCACCATGTTTCAAAGTATTTGGAATTAATTTAATTTGAATGTCCACCTCCCTGCAATAATTAAATGAATAGCAAGTCAACTTAAAGGAACGTCGTGCAGTAGACAAAAATCACAAAAGAAGTTTAATTGCATTAAATAAATTATAATATTGATCACCAGAAAACAGTATTGAATTTAGTATTGCACTTCATGACTCATTGGTTTAGTTTCCTTTATTAAATCTGTAAATACATTGCAAAGGATTAGAGGACTTAAAATTCCATCAAATATAGCATTTTAGTTTCAGAAACTTGATGTTTATTTTAATAATGTAAGCTTTATTCCGGTGCTATGCCATCAACTCTTAAAATGATCTTCCTTAAAGCGTGCACTAATATTCTAGTGTGTACATAGAAATTTGTTGGAATAAAAGTGATGAGTCATTTCTGGAAGTGGAATAGAAGTTTATGAGTCAAATGGGCTCGACTAGTTTACTGTTTTTGTTGTTATATGGACTGGTGTCCTCTAACAGGACTGTGATTTTGTCATGGACATTCGAAAGACAATTTTCTAGTACAGAAGTATTATTTTATTGTATCTCTAGGGCCCCTTACTGATGACATTTTCAGACTTTTCATTTAACTTGATCATAGAGAAAACACTAGCTTAAAATTAGATATTGCGCTAATGTACCTATGGCACATTACT
>VXAK01001230.1:352601-367429 GCA_013399435.1 Arenaria interpres | reverse complement strand
GCAGCCCGGGGAGCCGCCCGGGGACGAGCCAGCGTCGCGGGACCAAAAGGCCGAGCACACCTGAACTGCCAACACCTGCCTGCGGGCTGGACCACACCGCACCGACCACACGCTCTGCCCCGGGGCCGCCACCNATCCTGCCCTGCCTCCGGCGGGGCCCCCCGGGCCGGGCAGCACCCCCCACCCTCCCCGAGGGGAGCGCCCCGAACACCCCCTTAGCGCCGTGTAGATGCCCCGCTGCTTTGCTCGCTTCGCCAGAGCCACGACGGACGCCACGCGCTGCCCGGCCCCACGGGACCCCCCGGGGCGCCCCGAGCAATACCCTGCCCTGCCGGCGACGGCCGCCGCTGCCGCGCATGAGGCCACCGCACTTTGCTGAGATGCTGCTTTCATACGATCAGGTACGGATCCTTTCTACCATTTTTGTTGCTGGAGATTCTACTACACTCTGATTTTTTTATTCTATCGGTTTATATAAAAATCCAAACGGAAGCTGCTGTCGGGTGTTACGTTCCGCGTGTCGTGGTACGTGGTCTATAGTTTGCTACTTCTCTGTACGAGGTGCCCGTCCTGCCAATTACCTCCAGCCCAGGGAAAGCTCCTGTTCACTCGCTGTATTGTGGTAAGATGACGTTACAGAAATGCATTTATCTACCCAAAGGCCTGGCTCCACTGGGCACTTTATTTTTAGAAAACCTGTTTTTGTTGAATGAGATGTGAAGATACTCAAATAAAGGCAGAATGACGGTGTTTGACACTCCCCAGCCTTCGCTTTGGCAGCCTGGGTGCGTGGGGGGAGCAGCCCCTCAGCCCGAGGAGGGACTGGCACAGACAACGGCAATTCCCGATCCGGGATATGGGATGCAGAGAACCGGGGCTGGATTCAGCTCATCCCATGCCACACTCGTACACACACACGAGCACGTCCTGCTCTCCCTCACCTCGGCTGGGCTGAGCCCACAGCAGGCAGGGACGGGCAGGGGACACGCAGGGGCCGTGCTGCTGCTGGCTGCTCCCGGAGGTGACAGAGGCCAGCAAGCCGCGGGAGGATGGTCACTACCACTTTATTGTGACAAAGGCTACAAGCCACACTATTTTTAAAGTGCATTATTATTCACCGTCAACAAACCACAGACAGAAGCCTGGCGTAGTGCAGATACAGCCAAAGTGGCACAGGATGCTGAGCCGAGAGCGGGGCCGGGGGGGGCGGAGGCGATGGGGAGGGGGGCTCAGGCAGGTGCCAGGACACAAGCGCTGCTCCAGACAGACCCAAACCCCCCTGAGCCCCGGGAGGATGTCACGGACAGCAGGAAGGACAAACAGACGGACAGACAGCCTTGCCTGCCACAGTGGGAGGCTGGGAAAGGCATGGACCTCTCTGCGTTCCTGGACCACACACCAGGACAGGCGCCCCGGGAGCCCCCAAACCCCAGGGGAGCAGGACAAGGGCCCAGCACTGCTCCCTCTGAGCAGTGCCCCCAGACAAACACTGCCCACCGTCCCCAATGGGGGTGAGGGGCTCTGGCCCCCCAGGGCTCCTCATGCCATCCTGGGCACCCACCGGCACCCAGCACCAGGATGCACCCTCGGCTGCAGTGCACCTGGCCCAGGGGACAGCCCTGTCCTTCGGGACCCCCCATCCCAACTGTCCTGTCCCAGCCCAGGGGCAACGTCCCTGCCAAGGTGCTGCTGGGGGACGGTAGCCGTCTGTGGTGCCCCCACCCCCAGAGCAGTACCTGGGCCCAGCTGCTGGCTGAGAAGAAACAGTTTAAAGTGCTTTTTTCCTTTTGTTTTTGCATGGGGTGCTAAAGCCAAACCTCCCCCTGCCAGAGAATATTTCCCCTTTATCCCCAGGGCCAGGTCCAGTGTCAGAAACCCCTCGGCAGGTTTCTAAGGAGACCCCAAACCTCAGCACAGCAACATCCAATGAGTCCTGTACCCCAAAAGGATCTCCCCACTGAGGGGACCCACTCTGCTGGCTCCCTCAGTGCCCGACTCCCCCCCAGAGACCCTGCTGCTCCCACAGGGACTGTGCTGAGGGGAGGGTGGAGGAACCAGCTCCAGTGCTGCACGGTCAGGAAGCCCCTGCCTGGAGCGGGGGTAGCCAAGCCCCATTTCACCCCCTGGGTGCAGCCCCAGCCAGTCAGCAGGGCCCCCTCCTGCAGCCCCAAAGCTGCCCCACAGAAGCATCCATACACCAGTCCCAGATGTGCCAGGCAGCTGCGGATGGGCAGGAGCCTCCCCAGCCACAAGAGAACGCCGCAGGCTGGAAAGGGCTCACAGTTCCTGCTGCCTCTGGACTCGTGCTGGCAGCAACATTGTCCCCACCCAGCTCAGTGGTGTCCCTACCCAAAGTGACTTTTTGCATAGTGCTGCTCTGCCCACCCCGGGCATTGTGCCGTGCCAGCCATGGCCAGGCGGTCCCTGTCCCCCCGCCAGCGGGGGTGGAGGGGAAACAGAGCCTCAGCGACAGCAGCTTGGGGCCTGGTCACTGCTGCGGCCACTTCTCTATGGCTTCCAACCCTGTCACTGTCCTCAACAGGGCAGAACAGGCAGCAAGAGGCAGCACCCGAGATGGGAGCCTATCCCTGGGGACAGGGGACCGCCAGCCCCTCTGCACCCCTGCCGTGCCCTGGCTCTCGGTGCGGGCGGTACCTCGCTTGCTCTTGTTCTTCCAGCCCTTGGCAGGAAATGGAGAGACCGAGAATTCGTGGCTGTCCCTCCTCCTGCACCACAGCTCTCCTCCAAGCCCCAGCCGCCTCGGTCCATGGGCCCCCTCCAGCCTCAGAGCCGGTCCCGAGCCTGCCCCGGCTGGGGGCTGGCCAAGCTGCCCCCCAGGGAGCAGCCACTCACTCCTGCCCCGAGTCCCTCCGGGAGTCTGGATGAGAAGCAGCGCTTGCGACACAGGCAGCAGCGGGGACAGCAGCAGTCATGTCAGCGTGAAGCAAACATGGCATCGCTCACGAGGTGCAGCAGAAGGTGTGCCAGGGACGCCCCGCGCAGCCTAGATGACGTCCGTCTCCCTCTCTATGCCCACGTACTTCAGGGCGTCTGCCTGGCTGTACCTGCGAGACAGGAAAGTTGTGGCTGCTGCAACGGCTCCCGCGCTCCCCACAAACGTGGGCACGGAACGTGGGGCCACCCTGTGCCCATTGCCAGCCCCAGGGTACCTGTAGTCAAAGAAGAGCTCCTCTCCCGCCTGGATGGCCCTCTTGGCGAAGATCCCTATCCGATGGTCTCCGTTCACCATCACAACTGCAACCAGAGAGACAGCATCAGAGACGTGTGGCTCCAGCTCAGGCCAGGAGGTCTCACAGCATGTTGGCCCTGCCTGGCCACCCGCTGGCCCCCGGGCCCACGGTGCCCTGGGTACCCAAGCCCCCCGATCAGGGACAGGCGCTCCCCAGGGAGCTCCAGCCTCTCTCCTCCAAGGCCAGGGCCACTGCAGAGCCCTCACCAACGGGAGCCTGATCTGCTGCAGGGAGGAGGAGGAGACTTTGTCCAGGTCTGTGAAGTTCTGCTGCACCCCCAGGCTCAGGGCAACTGGGAACCCTGGGGACCCTACTGCAATCCCAGAGCTGAGCAGGACCCAGAGAACCTTCCCCTACCAAGATGTGACGGGGCAGGGATAGCTCACCTTTGGCATAGCAATTGGGGTTCACCGAGTGATTAGCAAAGCGGATTTTATTTCCTTTGCGGGTGGCGTCAACAACAAAATCTATTAAGGAAAAAAAAAGAAGAAAACTGTGTTGTATAAACAGGCCACTCAGGCGACAGACGGGCTGAGACCACCCACCCGGCCACCAGCTCCTCAGCTGGGAAGCCCAAGTCCCCTCCAGCCCTGGAAGCCGCAGGAGAGTTACCGTTGTTGAGGTTGAAGAGGAAGCTGGACATGTACTTGTCATAGACCTTCCCTCGACGGTCAGCCTCGTCCTGTGAGATGAGCTGGAGGAAGAGAACGGCCTTGAGAGACCCAGCACCAGGGGCATGACGAGGATCGCTGCNGCTCCCCAGGAGGGGCAGAGACAGGAGCTGGACTCCCCAGGAGCAGCACGTCCACAACAGGGGGCCCTGGGGCACTGAGACGGGTCCCAAAGTGGTGCAAGACTCAATCTCTAAACCCAGTCAGAGGGAGCCGTGGCCAGGGCCGGGCTGGGGAAGGTTTGCAGTCCCCGCTGGACCAGAGTCCCCTGACCACAGCCTGCCAGGGGGACAGGGCAGCCCCAGCGTGGGCAGCAGCGCTCACCTCGCCACAGTACTCAGAGATGAACTCGTTCTTCTGCACAGACTCCTTGATGAAAGTCCCCCAGCCGGCAACATCCGACGGTGCCAGCAACAAATGCTGGGGCCAAGGTGAAAAGGGGAGGGTTACAGTCAGCAGAGCCACTGGCCCTGGCACACAGAGATCACCCCCAAGCACCAGGCACCCCAGAAAGCACCAGAGAAGAGCTCTCCTCCTCCCAGTGCAGTGGCACATGCCGGGGTTAGGGCAATGCCCAGGAATAGCTGTGCTGTGCTGGCTGCCACACTCCAAGTCCCAGCATCTTGGGGCTGAGTAACCCCAAGGACCAAAGGGGAGCCAGTGTCTGTGCAGCGTCCCCTGGTCTGGGGTGACACACAGCTCCTCGCAGAGCTGTAGCACCATTACAGGTCGCAGCACCATCAGCCTGGAGCTCAACATCACTCGACACCCAGTAATTTGCACCTTTCTGTGAATTTCGGCCTTTTTCACCTGCAGTCCCTTGCCCTGACCAGCAGAATTCAAGACCCAACCCTTCTCAGGAGTCACTTTTTACACACCCTTGCTCCCACCATTCCTCGCCTAACTCCCATTCCCTGATTTTCACATCCACAATCCATACTCCAGATTAAGCGCTGCAGAAGGCTTGGGCAGAGCAGTGTCTCTTCCCGACCTCCTCGCCTGGGGAGCCACGGGTGACTCGCTCACCCTCTCACTGTTCATTGACCCTACCCCGCGGCAGCCCCCCGCCACCGCTCCTGAGTCACGCCACCACCAGTACCTTTTTGAGGCCGCGCTGGATGCTGCAGTTCTTGCAGGAGACCACCTTGCAGTCCCAGTGCTCAGAGGCGCCGCAGGTCAGGCAGAGGTCGGGGTCGCACTCCCGCACGGCCAGGTAGCACGGGCACTGCTTGGTGTTGCACTGGGTCTTGCAGCGGCAGCCTGGGAAGCGGTTCTGACCTGCAGCGACACAGCCCGCGGGTTGACACCAGGAGGTTTTCCAGCCCCCAGGAATGCAGAAGCTCCCCCTGAGCCAGGTCTCCCCCCCGCAGGTCAGAACTCAGCCTGTGGCCAAGAGCCACCCTGGCCGACCACCGCCCGTGTAAGAGAGCTCTACACCCGCTCTGCACTGGGCAGCAGGGGCAGGAGCCCCCAGACCTTCCTGCCCCTCAAAGAACACAAGGAGACACGGTGGGACAGTCTGGGCACCTGGGAGCTGGGAGCAGGTCACAGAAACCCTCTAGGAGCAGGGGCACTTTGAGCCAGGCTCACCCCAAGAGCACAGACCCTGCACAGGGTGCTCCCCATCTGCGGGGCTGGAGATGCTGATCTGCCTCTTGGGACTAATTATGTGCAGTTTGAAAATAAACAACTCGGATAATATAAGTGTAATGGACCAGTACAGAGGATCTCGAAGCCCAAGCTGGCTCCCCACCACCCTGTAGTCCTTCCAGCCCCAAGCTGTGTCTCAACTCTTAATGAATCTGCCCTCAGAAGCCCCACTGATGTGGGCAAGTGTGGTTATCTCCACTGCAGAGCTGGGAATGAAGCCCAGAGAGGAAAAGCAGCCATGGCAGAGCAGTGACCCAGCTCCCAGCGCAATTGCTGGCCACAAATCCCGCTCACAGGGAACCAGCGGCACCTCCCATGGTTGTTGATGGTGGACACAGACACGCAGACGAGCATTCTCTAACAAGAGCACGTCTCTCAGCTGCTGAGAGTCACAGGGCAGCACGGAACAGTTTCCTTTGAGAAGACTGCTAACCAAACTGCTGCAGATGGAGAGAGCAGCGAACGCAGGAATAAAGCGTGCCTCCAGCAAGGCCCAGCTCTGCGCCCATCCGCTGCTCCCCTGCCCCACCGTCCCTGGAGAACTGCCTGCTCCCCTGCCCCACCGTCCCAGTCTCTCCTTACAGTCAGGGTTGCACTGGCAGAATTTCTCACAGAAGTTCTGAGTCATGATGCAGGGGCAGGAGCTGTCGCAGGGGTGCTCGGGGTGGTCGCAGGGCTGGTAGTTGTACACCTGGGTGGGTGAATTATCTAGAAGAAGAGGAGAAGCAGAAGTGACTAAAAGCAGCCTGGCTGGGGCTCTGAGGCAGGGAAGGTGCTGGCTCCCCATCTGCCCACAGAGGGCAGGGAGCCCGGCAGCACCCAGCTCCCACAGCCCCCCGGCTGTGGTTACCGACCCACAGACACCTATGCTCTGCCCCGAATGGCCCATTCTACAGCAGGGCTGCTGGCCAGACCCCCGCCTTCCCACCAGCTGAGCCAGACTGCAGGCACAGCCTCCAGAGCACTGGCACGACCGCCGTTCCCACGGCACTGCCATCCCGTGGGCTAGCGGCCACGCAAACCTGGCATGAGGCAACCACGGCAAACACTACCTTTTTTCAGCTGGATCTTCCTGCAGTGGGCAGCCCAGAGCCTGGAAGAGAAGCAGGGGGTCTAAGGGGATGCACAGGACGCCGGCAGGGAGAGCCGGCCATGGCTGCTCGGCACCGCCAGTGGGGCTGCCTGGCAGCTTCATGCATTAATAACCACCAGCCGGACACAATGCGGAGAACAAAGAGAACGACGCAGCTACAGCATGAGTTATTTAAGGCAAACGCCAAAGCCAGAATAATACTGGGCACACTGGGATCAGCACACAAGAGCGGGCCATAAGCCAGGGAGCAGAGGCCATGGCTGCTGTCGGGAAGGTGGTACAGCCCTGCAGCACCGTGACGCCCCCCTCGGGCTGCACTGGGGCCGCAGAGCCCCCCTCTGGGGCACAGCGTGGGGAGAGGCCGGGGCCAGCATCCATTCGGCACCATCTGCCCCGTGCGACGGTGGGACACGTGCAGATGGGAGCCAGATGGGGATTACCAGGAATGCGTTGGCACAAAAAGCAGTGGATCTGGTTGTATTTTAAGAACAAAACAAGCTTGTCCAACACTTGCCTGTGCTTCCTTTTCTTCTTCTGGGATGGATTCATTAATTCGTTCGTTGGCAGTTTTGTTATAAGTGATTCTTTCACTGCGAACTGAAAGACCTACCAAAGAACAGAAGCAGAAAGAAGAATAAAGTTCAGTGCACTCAAGTTGTTTTTATCTAAAGCATAAACAGAGAGCCCAAGCAAGCACACGCAGGGGGATCCAACCCCGGGACCACTAAGCAGGCGGTTCTGCCCCATTTCACTGGCCACGGGTGCCGTTGCCTCATGCCTGGGAAATGGAGCGCCCGGCTCAGAGAGGGCTCTCTGGAGAGAGCCAACAGCACCGGGCACATGGGGGCTCATTCTGCAAACAGCAGCAGAACTGCAAAATAACAACACCCAACATCACAGAGTGTTGATGCAACACATTCCTCTGGGCAGTCTGTGGCAGAGAAGGAAAAACAACCGTCGAGCAGCGGCCGAGCCCTCCCTTCGCTCCCGACCCTCCCGGCACCCACCTGCTTGCAGGTCTTGGTTCCCAGCAGCCTGGCAATGGAGCAGAAGTTGTTGAAGTACGTCCCGTGGAAGACACGGAAGAGCGACTCCTCGGCTCCCGTCCACTCGACGGGCTCCTGCGGCGTCTCCACGGCAAAGAGCTGGGAGGAGGCCGGGCTCAGCTTCTGCTTGGTGGGGGTCTGGCAGCGGGAGTTGGCCTCTGGCAGGAACGGCAGGGGTTAAGCCAAACACAACATGGGAGTGACCCCCTCCCATGGCTCCCCAGCAGTGCCTGACGCTGCCTTGCGGGTCCTGTGCCTCCCGGCAGCCCTGTGCCTGCACCCATTGGGACGGTGGCATTGGCCCCTCGCAGCACCAGAGCCACCGTGTCACCTCCCCCCCAGGGCTGGTCTGGGACAGAGACCCCTGACAGGGAGGGGGAGCACCAGAGAGGCCGAGGAAACTGCTCTCTCCTCTCCTCTTCCTCCCAAGAGGGGACTCAGACGTATGGGACCTCTCTGCCTCTGGGAACTTGCTCTGCCCCGGCTACCACCGCGTCCCCCAACATGGCAGGAGTGCTTGGTGCTCGTCCATGGCCCCAAGGAAGCCCTCGCCACAGAGAAGCCCCCCGCCAAGGACACCATCCTCAGCACAGCTGGGCACGGTGCCCCGAGATGGGGGCTCTGGGCTTTGCAGGTCCCAGTGAAGCTCTCGCTTTGCCTAGCACCATTGCTGGAGGCGGACAAGGACCCCACAGCAGCGAGGGCAAGACCCGCTGTCCCATGTGTTTGTTTAAGCCCAGCTGGAAACCCCAACTCCGTTTGCCAACTCCGAGCCACGGAGAGCCCCAGCTGCACGGTGCCGCCGTCCTTACTGCTCGCGGAGGAGGGGGGTCTGGGCTGGCATCGTACCTGAGGAGCTGGAGGCCCACTCGTTGCCCGTGTCTCGGTCGCTGTCGCCCTCCCGGGTCTCGGCGACGGTGGAGGCCGGGGTGTTTGAGCAGGAAGCGCCCACCATGTGGTGCCGCCGGCGCCGCCGGCCCGAGCACTTGGACCTGGGGTTGTGCAGTGCAGCAAACTCCTTGGCTCCTTCCTGCAACCAGAGCACAAGACAAGGCTGGTGGCAGACAACCAGGCAAGACAGAAAGGCTTCTCCACAGGCCCTGGGACAAGCTCTACCACCACCCAGAGAAGGTGGAAGACTTTCCACCTGCTCAAGGTCACTTCAGTGAGTGCCAAGGCCCTGCTGGCTTTGCTTCCCTTGGCACTGCTGCCGGGTCAGGAGAGGTTCCTCAGCCCCTCCACTCCCTTGCCCCTTGCCCTGGCAATGAGTTCTCCCGGCCTCTCCCCCTGCCCCAGCCCCACAGCCTCTGGGACCCCCCCGTGGCCCAGCAGCCGACCAGCTCCGACCCCACCAAGCACCAGCTCTCCCCATCTGCAGCTCCATCCCCAGCAACACAGATAGGATGGACTTGTGAAAGACCATTTAAAAATAGTTTGAGCCTTCCCCACGTGCGCTAGACTCCTTCCTCCGCATTCTGAACCTGCACTGAGGCCAGAGAAGTCACTTGTCCCCACAATTTCACATCTGCTAGCTACGAAATTAGTCTTTGTTGGAAATTTGCTAAGATCTGGTAAGGTCTGCATTTGGATTCATGCTCCCCTGAATCCAATGAGGGTTAGAACTAATTCTGAAAAATCATTTAGGTTGTGAAAAGGACCCACAAAGTTCTCCAGAGCAGGGCTGACCAGGCCACTTCTCTCAGGGTTTCAAAAGCAGCGACGCAGAAACCTACCAGCCAGAGGAAACAGTCTGCTCCACAAGGGTCTGGCTCGATCTTGGTCTCTCTATTCTTTCGTTTGTACACATTAGGAGTAGCATGAAAGGCTGAAAAAATAATAGTTATCTTTATTATTAGCGCCCTCCAAGGGTCTCCCCCCACACTGCAGGGGATAGGGGCAGCAGGGGCTCAGCGGCAGCTGGCCAGAGCCCCAGCGGTTCCCCGGCAGTGGGGACCGAGGGGCAGGAGGTCCTGGCCAGCCCCACTCCGACCCCTGACAGGGACCCAGCAGGTCCAGGAGATGCTGGGCAAGGAGAGCCAAAGGAAAAAGATCTGCTTTCAGACTGAAACAAAAAGACCACATGATCTTAATATTATATCTTTTAATAAATAATTCACTGGAAAGAGTCCTGTGACTTTCCAAAGAAGCCCTTAGACCTGGGAATTGGCAGGTCCAGCAGCTACTCGGTATCCAAAAGGCTTTGGCAGGACAAACCGCAGGAATGTGACTAAGATGAAGCTGTAGGTTCCAGTGAAGCAACAAAAGACAGGGGCAAGTCCAGACTTTGGCAGTGAAACATTCAAGCCTTTCCCTGATGAGCTTCTGCAAAGCAAGAGCAAAGTCTGGTGGTGGCAGCGTTTCTAGCACTGGCTGCCGGGAGGCTGGGGGGCGGCGTGCTGAGCGATGGCGAGAGGAGACGGCCACGCGGGTCCGTTTGCCATCTGTTTGAGCGGAGCTGTCTTTACAAAAGGCTTCTGGGCACCCTTCAGCTCCCAAGGCTGCTCGGCAGCTCCAGGCAGGCAGTGCCTGCTAAAGCCCAGGGCATAGACACCAAAGCAAGGCGAGCAGGGAATGAAGCACTGAGGAAAAAGGAGGAGAAAAGGGCTCTAGGGAAGCGTCCGGCCGAGGCTGCACTTACGATGCAGAAAGCAGTCATATTTGAAGCACCGGCGGCAGAAGAGGGTGTGGAAGGAGTGCAGGGACTGCTCCCGCTGCACCGACTTGGCGCAGGGCCCGTCGATGTTGGGGGTGCACTGCGGCGGCAGCACGTTTGGGTCCGACACCTCCGTCAGCTCCCGGTACCTGCGAACAAACAGAAACAGCCCCGGATGTGCCCGCTTTCCTAATTCAGGATGTTTTGCACAGCTCCATTGCAATCTGGGCCAGCGGGACTCCTGGTACCCTGAGGTACCCTGAGGCTGAACTAAAGCCCCAACGCTCACAGCTCCCTCTGCTCACGGTGCTGGTGGCCAACGAGCTCTGCCTTCTGCTCGGAGCCGCCTTCCCAAACACAGACCTCAGCTGCTGCTGAGAAAGGTAACGCACAAGCAGAGATCTGCTACCTCTCTTTCATGTCATCCGGGAAGCCGTATTCAGGAAACATGGAAGAAATAGCCGTGAATATCATGTCATTTGGAAACCGCTTCTTCGAACACTTCTTGCTACCTAAGAAAAAGCAGAGACAGGATTCCTCAATGGGGCTGGGTGTGAACGTGTGATCCCTTTCTCCAGAGAGAGCGACTCCAATGGCGGTTCAGGACTGTGCTTTAAGAGACAGAAACGCAATCCCATACACAACAGATAGACCTTTTGTCCTGCAACCAGGCTGAAGCATCTCCAGACACAGTACACTCTCCCACTCCAAGAGTAGCGTAACATATTGATGGAAGTACTAACAGTTTCTTAAGGACTATTACTATTTTTACCAATACAGGATTTGCAGACAATGCTTTTCTGTATCTACGGAAGCTCCTGGTGTTTGTGCCACCCCTATCACTGTAAACCAGAGACAAAGACAAAACTGCCAGTCAGCATTTCTAAGGTCATGCAGGACACATGAAAACCCCACAAACCAGAGCAACAAGATCTCCAGGCGGCACAGGGGAAGGAAGAGGGACACAAATCCCTGGAAAATGGGTCTGGAAGGGATTTGAAGAGTTCTCCCTCCCTGGCCTACAGCAGGATCAGATCTACCTACAAACCTACTGGCAGATGCTTCCCAGACCAGCACTTTAAAGCCTCCAAGAGCAGAGAACCCACAGCCTGCCCGGATAACACCCCGCTGCTTTGCTAATCTAACCATGAAATGGTTTTCCACATGACTCATGTAAATTCTTCCTCAGGACACTTCAAGCTGGTGATTTCTCACCCTCCACAGGGGACAGCGAGAACAACCCGTCTCCCTTCTGCTTTGGACCACGGCACCAGAACTTGCTCAGCTGGTCCCACCCCTGGTGACACAGCAGTGACCAAGCGATGGCAGAGAGCAGCGGGCGGCTGCTCGCGCAGGGCAGGGGGGATCGAGACCAAGGGAACCCCAGTTCCTGTGGCCAAACCCACCTTCCACTGCAATTCGCTTTCTTTTCCTTGTGACTGGCAGCTCCTCTTTCCCATCCTCCTGTTTAACCTCAGAATCATTGTGTCCTTCCTCTTCCTCGTCTGAGTACTGGTTCAGGGCATTCACTAGCTCCAGGAAGACAGCGTCGCTGATGAGGACTGACCCGGAAATCATTTCTGAAACACAGAGGTGTCAGCCAGTTTGTGGGAATGCCATTGTCTCTCACGCTCCTCGTGGTGGTAAACCACAAGTCAGCCACACAACTTTGTCAGCAACCAGAAATCTCCCTCAGTTCTGTAGGGATAGGTGGGATTTTAACGCTAGAGAGAGCCCTAAGATTAGTGTATCATTTTTAGCCACCTGAGGACAGGCCACACCAGTTTCCCACTGCCTTCCTCCCCCAGGCAGGGTTTTATGATGGGGCAGGGAAACGTGCTGCCTTTTCATTTCTGAGAAGACTGATTAAAGCCTTGGCCAAGGTCACAAGCGAAATGAGGTTGCTGAGCTCCTCCCAACTTTGAGCAGGTTTTCCAGCATCCTAGAGCACCCTATGCCCCCCCTGGACAAGAGCTTCGTCTAGAGAGCCCCAAGCCCAGAGCGGGATATCGAAAGGCAGGACCACATCCTCGCAAAGCAGAACAACATCCTCGCAAAGCAGAACAACAGGCACCCTCCTCATCTTCTGCTCTAGGAGCTCCCACAGAAAAGCTGGTTACTGCTGCCACCTTTTGACTTCTTAATTACTTGGGTATGTTCTTTGCAAGAGACTGAGTGGACAGTGCTGGCTGCTCCTGGGTTACCTTCCTCCCCGTGAACCTTCCCGTCGTAGTTATTAATGAGTTCTTCAATGAAAGTTTCATCTTCCTCCTTCACCTCGTCTCCCATGTAAGGGATATTGCACAGAACAGTTTCATCCTCCACCTGAGGAGAGACCAGACACAACTCAGAGAACCAGGATGTCTCTGGGGCTGCTCCGCAGCGGGATGGGACCGGGCAAAGCCGGGATTTGGCCTCCCCCCAGCAGCTCCCCCTGTCCCATCACCGACATTTCACCCTTATCCCAGGCCAGCAGCACAGCTCTGACCCCCAAAAGAACAATTTGCGCAGAGCTGTGCCTCCAGAGCTCACAGAAACTCCCAAACACACACGTTGCCAAGAAAAATAAACAGCCAAAAAACATCAGAGAGATCATGCTGGAGGCCAAGCAGAGCTGGAACAGCCAAAGGCAAACTGGTGACTCGCTCCCCGGAGGAACAGAGCAAGGAGTGTTCTCTCGTGAACCACGGGAGGGAGGACATTGGACTCTCATTGCCATGGCGCCACCGACAGTGTCACGCTGCTCCCCAGCCCGCAACGGGAGGCTCCGGGGGGGCCCTGCAGGCGGAGGAACCCTTCCACAGCCCTGGCCAGGTGAAGAGTCATGTCAGCCGCACACCCCCTACGTGTTCAACAAATCATCCCCACTACCTCACACCAAAACCTGCGTTTAAATCACCCCACACACGGCTACAGGAGAGGAACTGATCCTCAGCACCATCCGAACAACAAGACCAGCAGGGTAACCGAGTCACAAAGGACAGGACCTGCCTAAGAAATAAAACTCTGCATTTAAAATGGAAGAAAAGCCTTAAGAAGAAAAGAAAAAGCCCGAAACCCCCATATTTATACCTTGAATCTTGCGAAATAATGGTGGCCCTATCAAGGAGGCCTGAGTAAAGGAGAGACCAGCTGGACAAGACTGTGGACACATGGCTGTTTCATGGGATTCAACAAAACAAGCAACTAAACCAATGCCTTCTGTCATCTCACGAGCAAGCATCGCTTGAGACAAGTGGGCTGAGGAAGATACAACCACCCCACAGCCACATAACAATTACACGCTAATCGCAGGACCTTCCTACATACCATGAAATTCTGCTGAAGCGGGGACCAGGAGTACATGATGGGCACCAGTGCCACTGTGTTCAGGGTCCTCATGTACAGCGTCTGGCTCGGAAATCCTGGGAAAATGCTCTCAACAGTACACTGGAAAAGAGCAACGAGAAGGGAGTGAGGAAGCCGCCCTCCAGGACACACTGAGTAACGTCCCCAGCTTGTTCTTTGGGGCTCCTTCATGGGAAAAGCCTTTGGGGTGTTTATTTTCCCCATTTCTGCATCCCAGGAGGGTGCGAGGCACGGCCCAACGCCAACACAGGACAGCACACAGGAAAACCGGCCCCGTGCCCCCGCAGCTCCCGCAAAGCCCTGCTCCAGCCCACACTCACGGCTGCCGTGCCCCCTCCCCGCCGGACCTGCTTGAGGAAGGGGTGCCCGCTGACCGGCTTCATCAGCTGCACCGGCTGGACCCGCAGCTTCTTCCAGTCCTCGTTCAGAATCTGAGTCTTTTCATGAACCTTGGCAAAGTTGGCCACAAACAGAGCCTGGAATGAGAGAAAGCGGCGCTCAAAATTTAAGAAATCACGTTGAGAACACTAAACATACACCCCACCCCGAGATGGCGTTTCAAGTATCAAAACGTATGCGAAGCAGAGCATTCCGAATCGATGATTCTCATTAGAAGGAATTCTAATTAAACTCAGTGTTGGTACAAAACTGTGCTGACAATCGACCCGACAGCCAGTGGGGTTTGACAGCTCCTGACCCCAGCCACCCTCTCCCAAATCCTGCCGGCCGAGAGCGGCGTGACAGCGTCCCGAGAGCTGTGGCACGGCGGGGGCTCCGGGGGGAGACACTGCGGGGAAGGAGTGAAAGGAGCCTTCTGCACCAACCGGCCAAGGGGGGCTGCCGGCCTCGGACGGAGCGGGGGCAGAGCGGGGGGCTCTTCTGACTCATCCATCCTCAGCTAAAACGCCGCTGTGGGGCTCATGGGGCCCGTCCGATGGTGGCCTGAGCCGGGCCTCGGGGAGACGCCGGCTCCAGCGCCCGCGTCCTCACCTTTGCGCCCATGTTCGCCTGGAACCGCTTCAGCTGCCGCAGGCGCATGTATTCGGACTTGACTTTTCTCTTCCAGTAGATGATGCACTTTGAGGTGGGAGGAGTGGCGATTTCCATTTTCCTACA